>JAWDHC010000095.1:0-93503 GCA_036172615.1 Curvularia verruculosa | reverse complement strand
CGTTTTTCTTTTCTTTTCTTGTGGATAGATGGAAACTCCGGTAATACCCCCCCATGTCATTTTGCTTACATCCCATATACTACACATTATATACATAGCGCATTTTCGTTTTTTCTTGTTTGGGGTTCCATGTGAACAAAAGATAAGGCGTGTGGTTTGGCTGGGGTTAAGAGTAGACACCCTGAGACCCTTCTTCGCTTTCTGTTCCAGCTATTGAGGGGAAGAAGAAAGGGCAGTTGGTAGATGAGAGAATGAAAAAAAATTTCTAAAAACAAAACGAAAAAAACAAAGGCGAGAATGGGTAATATGCATATTGTTGCTGGGTAAAGAAGAGGACATGTTCTTTCAGTGCCATTGGCTGCCGAATCCACACCAATAACCATAGAAAACATGGAGTAAAAACAGCATAACTATACACAAATATCTATATATGTGTATTATATACATGAACGGGTATTTCGCTCCCGCAACCCCCCTCGTATCAACCCAACCTCTGCACCGCCCTGACGTCACTGACACCTGTCCCCCGTACCACCTTTGCCTCGACAACCCCATACACAGGTACTTCCTGCAGCCTATCCACAATATGATGCAGAGTGGGCAGCTTGTCCCAGTCTCCCGCGTCAAAGGCGATTTCCGCAGCCGACGCACTCAGCGTCGATTCCACTTTCCTTTCTACAGCCTGTGCGTCCTCAGCGCCAGGTAGGAAGGCCGTGTACTCGACGTCCGGCTGCGAGGGTTGCTTGCTAGCTAGACTGCCGGTGGCGGGGATGTACTTGTGGAAGAGGAGGCCGTCGTCACGAGGTGATGGTGGTGGTGGTGGTGCTGCTGGGTCTGCGCCGCCAGAAGAGGGTTGCAGACCGGACAGTGCCATGCGGCAGAATTTCGACGACATCCAACTTGCCTCGAGCGAACACTGGTCATCCGTGTGGGAAACATCTAGCTCGGCGTATACCTTGGGGAACCCGAGTTCATCCCGCCCGCTTAGAATGGGGTCGGCGAGGTTCTCGAAGAGGACGGGCAAGTATGTGCCGACGACCGTCTCACCGTCGGATTTGGTGTACTGAATTCCGTGGATGTAGAGACCAAAGTGCGTGTAGCCGCGGCCGCCTAGCCACTCGAGCTTGTCGAGTTGGGTTACGGAAAAAGTGGCATAGGCGGTCGTGTCGGCGGCGGCAAACTTGAGCTTCTCACTTGGCAGGAGGTTCTCCAGAACCGTTCGGCTCGTCTTGAACTTGATGCTGGCGGTTTTGAATGTCGCGGCTGAACCGTCTCGGGGTCGGCCATGGAAGTCTTGCCGGGGACCGGGCATGGGACCAAAAGCAGTGGGCATTCTCCACAGGAGACTCTTCTTGTTTTCCCATTCCCACTTTCGTAGCATTTGGCTCGAGTAGTCCCATTCGTCGTGACCGAAATTATAGTCTGTGAATTTGGACGTGTCGAGTGGTGGGCCAGAGCCCAGATCTTTGCCTGCTATCCGAGAGTACTCTTGGATGGCACTGGCACGTTCGTACCGGCATTTTTCGTAGAGTTTAAGACGAGCGGGAATGGATTCAAGAGGTGTACCTAGAGGTAGCATCACGGCGAGAGATGCGGCGTCTTCGATGGCTTGACCAGCACCCTGACCTTGATCTGGAGAGATGGTCAGTTTGAGAAGTTTGAATTTTGCTAAGAGAAGAGAGCTCTGACTTACGTGGTGTAAATGGATGTGCGGCGTCTCCAATAAGAACCAGCTTTTCGTGTGTCCAAGTTGGCAGCTGGTCCATGTCCAACAACTCCCATACCTTGAGTGTTTCTTCGTCCGCCATGCTCAGCAACTTGAGTACCGCCGGCTCAAAGTCCTTGTACACTTCCAACATCTTGCTGAGATTACCTTGATTCTGCCAATCACTGCTTTCTGGATCCTGAGAATTGATCTGGCTCTCTGAAGTTGGGTGAATGCATACAAAGTTGAGCAGCGTATTGTCCGACGTGGGATATACAACAACCCTCCTATCGCGAGCAAATATCATGGCCAAGTGGCCCTCCTGGTCCGCAAACTTGCGTGTCTCGGGATCATCAAGCGCCCTCTGTCTTGGAATCAAGAAACGAAAGGCACTCTTGCCACTGCCAAAGACCTTGATGTTCTCTGCTCCTGGAAGACGCAGTCGAGTCTTGGAGTGCACACCGTCCGCACCGACAACGAGGTCGCTCTGAATTCTCTCTCCACTTTCCAACACCACGACCCCTTCCTTGGTATCCACGTTGAGAACCTTTGATCTGAGCTTCAGCACTGCAGGCGTTCCCGCTCCCTCCTCAGAAGTAGCTATTCTCTTCAACTCGCTGTGCAGGCTAACGCGATGAGCAAGTTGCCAGGGATGCTGCCACCGGCCTGCTCCCTGCTGCAAGTCTACGCTGAACAATTGATGGCCATTAGGAAGTAGCTGCGTCATTCTCTTGCAATCTACAGCTCCATGGTCTTCAGGCCTCAGACCCATCCGCCGCAGCAGGCCGTTGGCGTTGGGTGCGAGATGCACTGCGGCGCCCAGTTCGTTGGCGAAGCGCGAAGCCTCGAGCAGAGTGACGGTATGGCCTCGTTGTCGGAGGAAGATGGCGGCACTCAGGCCACCAATGCCCGCACCGCATATTGTGATGTTGAGGGGGCGCTCTGGGCTAGACGTCGAGGCGCCATGCCCGTTAACACCGTTAGTACCGTTTGTGTAGCCCATGGTGGTGAGCAAAGATGCTTCCGAAGAAGGAGAATCAGCACAAAACGCTGCGTGTATTGAAAAGCAAGGATGAATGAAGCGCAATGAACAGAATCTTGGCCATGGATCCGGCTACTCTGGTTTTTGTTCCAATGCAGTCGAGGCTGCATTGAGATTCGGTAGGCGAAAACGCATCCTTCCTCCACTTTCCGTAGGCGGGCTTGCAGCAGCTGACTACAGCAATCACCTGTTCAGTTTCCATGCGTTCCAGAGTATGGTCGATGTCGCGTAGGAATGGAGGTTCTGAGCATCGGCTGATTGGATGTTTGACGAACGCCATATCGTCGTCACATCTTGTGTAACCCACCATGAGATTGTGGTGCCTATCAATATCCTAGCGACGCATGGGGGGACGCATGGGAATATCGAAAATGTATGTATGTATGTATGTATGGATGGATGGATGGATGCAGGCAATCAGCAATCATTCCCGTCAGATAGAGTAGGTTGCCGGTTCCATCTCGAGTAAAGCACGCTTGGAACCCATGAGCTGCAGGTAAGACGAAAACAGGACTGAGGGTATGTCTCCCTCGATTGGAATTGAAATTGAAACAACAAGACTAGTAGTAGAATCTAACAAACTAAACACCCAAACCAACAAGACGGGGCTTTTCACCACTCTCCACCAACCTTGTATCCCACATTCCACACGCGTCCAAATGAGTTTCGCCAAATCTTGGATACAGCCTTTGTTTTCTAGTTAGTTTCTTCACAACCAACAGTACACTGTCTGCTCCAAGAAAAACTCACCGACTCAAGAAATACGCCTGTGAACATGACGCCTACAAAAGCCTGCTCAATTCCATTCAAGTACACCCTCCTCTCACTCTGGTCGAGCTCTCTGTTGACTGGGCGGTATGCAGGAACGCGGCGATGGTCCACTGGCCAGTGACTTGGGTTTTGCTGCGCATTTGCAGCCGGATTAGGATGCGAGTTTAAGCTGGTATCATGGTCGCCGGTATGATGGAGATCGTAGTCTGCGAGAGTGGCTTCGAGAGTGTAGTGAATCGGGTTTGCTGTCGTCGTTACTGACATCTTGGCTGCGACGTGCTTCTTTTGTCCGGTTTCTCGTAGGATGAGAAATGTAATAGTCGACAACGGCAGCAGAAACAAAGACGGTTGCAGTCAGCGAAAGTAACAGGGCCTCGTGGCGTAAGGAACAAGTTCGGAATTACGGTGGACCTTTGTCCGACAATTACAACTGCGGAGACATCGGGGCGACGGGTGAAAGACGAAAGACGGGGGTGAGTCTGGGGTGGGGCCATGTTCGCACTCGGAATGTGGGGGGACTTCTCAATGCTTAATCACCGTCTTACCAAAGTGCCGGTCTTTTGGGTTCGAAACGATACCGAAGTGATCCGAGAACTTCCTGTAACTTACAAAGTAGAGACTGTCGCTTTCTTCCCACTCTCGGACCGTCGTACTGTTATCTTTTTTTTTCCTGTTTGCCTGCCCAGACTGGGAGTTTGCATCATGTCGTCGTCGCCAATTACCCCCGAAGCTGCCCTGGAGAATCTACAGGCGACGGCCCTCTCAGCACGCTGCCACAACGCCTTTTTTCGACAAAAGCAGCTCAAGGCACTGCATGACACGCTACGCAACAATAGCAATCCCATCAGGGATGCTCTCAAGCAAGACACACATGTATCAGATGAGGAAGCAACCATCGAAGTTGCAATTGCGCTGGACTTGGTCAAAGAGCACTATGCTTCCATTGACACGACAAAAGAGCTAGAGGCCGAGTACAGAATCACAAAGGGTAAAAATGCGGGAGACCGGAGAGTCCCCTGGGGTGTTGCATATATTGAGCCACAGAAAAACCATACACCTTTGTTCTCAGTCATCTCGCCTTTGAGTGCAGCCCTAGCAGCAGGCGCTTGTGTGGCTTTGAAGGTAAAAATTCAATGTTAAGTGTCTGTTCATACATCCAACTGACAACACCACAGCTTGAAAACGATCTTCGCGCTCTTCCATCTCTGTTACGCAAACTGCTCGCTGAAGCTCTTGAATCAGACACCTTTCTCGTCATTTCCTCAGGGCCACCATCGGAATCCCTCTCAACATGCCTACAAGTACTTCAAGAAACGCAAATCAGCCAGCCAACATATTCTCAGCACGTGTCTCCCCAAGGCAAAGTCGTTGCAATTGTAGATCGCACAGCCGATTTGGCGTCAGCCGCCGAACAACTCACCACAGCACGGTTCTCGTTCGGCGGCACATCGCCCTACGCCCCAGACATCGTTCTCGTCAATGAGTTCATCAAGAAAGACTTCCTCGAGCATGTCCTCAAGCACTCATTCCGCTTTCTCGCCGGATCCGGCAGTGTATCTAACGGATCCGCGAATCCCAAAGAAACCCAGCGTTCCTCCCGCGTGTCCTCCACCTTCGAGACTCTTTCATCAAGCAAAGCCTGGAAACTCAATGTCATCACCCAAGGCGATAATGGCGCCATTGTTGATCTGGCAAATCTCCTCAACCTGCCACCGAAATCCTACCAACCGGTTTTCTGCGTTTCATCCATTACCTCGCTCGAACACGCCATCAGTCTCGTAGAAGAAGACTTGGACCCCCAAGAAACTCTGCTAGCAGGATACCACTTCGGAACCCCCGAAACAGACAAGTACCTCTCGCAGTTTGTCATGGCAGACGCCTCATTCGCAAACCACATTCCGCTGCGCCTACTTCTCGGCCCCGCCGCGCCCTCATCCCAGCCCTTCGACGTCGAGAAAAGGTACACAACGCAGCACTTCACCCGCCCGTCGCCCGCTTACATCGCCGCGCCGGCGTCACAGACGGCGCTGACCAAAGTCCTGGGTGGCAAGGACTCAGCGAGGGCAGCGACAGAGTTGCTGAACAAAGCCGCACAGGAGATCAAGGAGAAGAAGCGGAAAGAGTGGATTGCGATTGGATACTTTGAGCAGGGCATTCTTATCGGTTTGGGTACATACGGTATCCCGTTGCTGACGTGCATTGGCGCAACGCTGTTTTTTGGAATTAGAGCCGGATTGCGGAAAATGGCGTTCATCTAGTATAGCAATATCTTTTTTTGTTCTCCTGCCTAATCTCTTCCTTTCTTTTTCTTTATTACAACCACTTCGTGTTGTTTATAGTCATAAATCAAGCGATCGTGTATTTTCCCTCCTCCCATAGCGAAGAAGAGGGAGATATTGGATCTTGTATGAAACTTTTTACAGTGATATCCGAAATCCATACTTTATCACAACACTGTTTTCAGGGACAGGGAAAGTACAAAGACAAACTCGTTTAGCATTCATGACTTGAACAAGCATTTATTTCTGGCTCGTTTGCAGAGTTCAAATCATGTGAGGTGAGAACCCTAATCTGTCTTGCCCTCTGGGACCCACTTTGCCGTCCAAATCCTCAACCTCTTACCCCACATGAGCATTGGAATGGTCAGTAAACCAAACAAGCCCATGAGCATAGCAAAGATACCAAACGGCTCAGCAGGGCCACTGTGCATAACCCATTCGCCGACGAAGAAGGTCCAGGCAAAGCTGATAATCGCTCTGGAAGTGGTAACGGCGACAAAGCAGTCTCCGCCGAGTGCACCGTACGCCTCGATGATATAGTTGAAGCCTACAGATGGTGCCTGCATGAGGCCAAAGGCGATAAGGCCGAATCCGAATTGAAGGCCTACCCAGCCTGTTGGCGAAGGGTTCTGCGCCACAAAGCCGAAAATTAGGGACCCAATTGTGGCAGCCAAGAGCGCGGGGAGAGCAGTGACAAGACGGGATTCAGGTTCAGAGAAGCCGTGCATATCCTTCTTTGCTAGTCGTTTGGTTGTGAAGTCGGTCACAAAGTAAGTATAAACCTAAACATGAAAAAGTAGGTTGTTAGATGGTGGGCGGAAGAAGCTACTGAGTCAAAAAAAAAGAACACTTACGCAGCCAAGCACAGCACCAATAAGACCGCCCACGTTAATCAGCCCAACATCTTTGCCCCAGAGGTATGGTGGAGCAGCGACTAGCTGAGGACTGATTGTTGACGAAGTTACCTGCAATCAAATCAGTCAGACGAGCGACTTTTATGGTTTCTCACAGTAATCTTCACTCACGATAAGTCCAACAAGTCCAGCGTACCAACCCGACACTAGCCATACTCCAGGCAGTCTAAGCGTCTTGTATGGTGCCAAGAACTTCTCACCAATGCCCGGTTGATATGAGATGAGTCTGAGAGAGCGGAGATGCGAATAAGGAGGGTATGAAGATGGCGACACAGAGCCAGCGACAACAATACTCTCCTTGGAGGTAACCGTTTCCTTGTTCTCAACACCAAAGTCGGGTGAAACTGAAGTCTGCGGGCGATTGTACAATGTTTCGGCCTGGAAGACGAGGCAAAGTACAAAGGTGATGGCTGAAAGGAGGACGTTCATCCAGTGTACCCAGGAGAGGCCCATGGATGCGACAATGTATCCACCGACACAAGCGCCAACAAGAGATCCAAAAGCCAAAAAGAAGGTGTATATGGCCTACGTGTAATCGGTTAGTATCCTGATTCTGCGAAAAAGACAATCGATTTACACACCATTGCACGTCCACGCTGATGAACGAAGAACACCTCACCAATCACCTCGGGACTAACAGCGTCGGCAGGTCCACCTCCAATGCCCATGAATGTACGCGCTGCTACGAGACTGCCAAAGCTCGTCGCTAAACCTGCCCACATGCTCGAGAAAACCAGAATCAACAGACTCACGAGCACAACTGGACGACGCCCAAATGTGTTGGACAAAGGCACCCACCACAGGTTAGACGCTCCCAGCATGAGTACATTGACGGCGATGAAGTAGGTCAGTTTTGAAAATGGTTTCGGTGGGAGGCCCAGTACTGGCGTCGACGCATATATCGGGAAAGAACTTGCTATCGACGCAGCCGTGAAGTTCACAACGAAGGGGTGAATAGACATGACTGCCAACACTGCTATCTTTCGCCACATGGGCAGATTGAGCGGGTCTGCTGGGTCTGCCGTGGGCTGGGGCACCAAACGAACTTCATCTCTGTTGGTCTGTACTCCCGTCGATACAAGATGTTCTGGTGAGCAAAAGAATCGTTAGGCTATTGCGATGCTGAACACAATGTTTGCCGTGTCTCACCGACTAATGTTGCTGTTCCAGGAGGTTTAGCATTGCGGACCTCCTCTTTGGAAAGCTTAAACGCGGCACTCAGAGAGGTCATTGTGGCTGCCGTTATCGATCAAGGTGAAAAGACGGCAGAACAGAAAACCGGCAGTGGTTCAGTGATTGTGAACAAGGTAGCTTGTTCAATCTAAATAGACAGCTGCCTTCGAAGGAATGCTGCAAGTCCCCGTCGGCGTCTGCTTGCAGTCCCAAGTCCAGACCAATAAGAACAGTGATGGTTTGCTTCATGATCAGCCATTGGATGCACCCACCGCAGGCTTGTCCGAGTCTGTGTCCTCAATCCGGGGTAAAATCGGAAAGTGGAGATGAATGTCTGTGAGCAAGGCCATCCTCGATATGGCCTAGAGTTGCGGGGATTTAGCTCTACCCAGATCTGCCGGCTAAAAAACACGCCATATAGCCGTTGCCACAGCGGACAAGCAGCTTCGTGACCCTGTGCAAAAGCTTTAGTATACATACCATCAATCGGACTGATTGGACGAATCTGGGTGTGTGGCATGGGCGGGTTGTCGTGCTGTAACAAGCATGCCTGTTGTTGGGACGAAGGAATACGCATGTACCTCAAATTTGGACGCATTCAGTAAGTTAAGGGGGCATGCAGCCAAAACAAGCAAGTAGCTTCACAAGGATCAACGGCATCTGCCAAGTGGCGTTTCACTGATTTTCAGCGACGGTGGATAATAAACGTTTTTGCATTACTGCGACTATCACTTGATGGCAGAGCGTAGACCTTCCAGGAGTTGGACCAAGTTCCCAACCAGTGGTGGCGACAGTTCTGAAGCATCGTGACGTGCCCGGAGGAGGTGTATCAGTCCATCCATGACCCCACAGACATCATTCAACTGTGTCGGGCTATGTGAACCAATCGCTACTATCGATGGGACGCCGCGATCTAGTGTGATGAACTTGCGGGCACTCAGCGAGTCTTCTCCATTGAGTACGACTGTCGTATCCACCTGTGTTGATTCCAGTGCAGCAGATCGCTTGAGGAATCCATAACACCATAGAATTAACCCAGCATGGTAGACGGCAATGGCGTTGAAGTTGGTCAGCAAAGCTTTTGGCACCACTTCAGCTGCGCGCAAAACCTGGCCGGCGTGCCACAGCGCTTGACGTGCTGAGGCAGTGTTTGTCCAGTTTCGCAGGCCAAGGTACGCGCTGCGCGCCTCTTCCTGTCCTTCGATGCCGGCGAAAAGCTGGATATCATCCAAAGGTGCATTGAGATGAACTAGCATGATTTCAAGAGTTATTTCAATACTCTTATTCATGGGTGGACAGCTAAGCCTGAAGTCTTCTAGCTGTTTGGTAAGATCTTGATAGCGCGAAGAGAGTATGAGGTTGTTGTTTGACACGGACGGTGCCCTAGACGCTACCGTGCACATTTGGCGATATTCCCAAATCGCACCCCATATCATGTAGAGGAAGGTTTGACTCGCATAATCGTGTTGAGAGAGATGCTCCAGGTCAAGGAAGCACTCGATTGCCGAGGGTTTCTTGGTTGACATTGGCGGCATGTTCAGGTATGCCGCTTTCCAGCTGGTTGCTGATTTAGCTTGCCATAGAGCGTTAGAGCTGGGTAAAGGAAGCTGCATCTCTGCATAAGATATCAATGGCGGCTTAAGCAAGGCCATTGAGGATTGCCTATCAAACTCGAAAGCACGGTAGACCAGGCGAAGAAATGACTCTTGATTTGCCCAACTGAGCCATTTGGTCTCCAAAACGGATCCCTGGTCATCTGGCTCTGGGCGAATTTCCTTCCATGTCGATCGCCGAAAGCGGCCACCGCGCCGAAGCATGGTTATCAGCGGCTGCGTAAAGCTTTCTGCAATCTCCATTTTTCTGCTGATACCGCTCCACATGCCCACTCCGAGCTGAAGCAGGAAGGTCTGGAGATGCTGGAGATCTCTGATGGCTGTGTTATCGTCCTCGAACGTTCTAGATTGACCCATTCTAGATGCCTCGTGAAGGGCATATCCAAGCTTTCGCAATGACGCATCGGGAATCGTTGCTGCTCCAGCGGATGCTACGCTCGCAAGTAATTCTGGATTTAGTCTCGAGGGAGAAAAAGTTGGGAGGTGGAACCACATTGGTGCGTCCAGGGATGGGGAGGAGAGAAAGTATTGAATCAGCCCATCAAGTAATTCTATACTGGGAAAAGCTGATGCTATTCGTCTGACGTTTTCAGGGGTGCATGTTCCCAGGACCAAGGCCATTAATCGATCACGACTGACGCGAGAAAGTCTGTGCACACAGAGGTGATGCAAGATTAGCAACAGAACCACTCACTCGATGAAACGCGTACTCACTTTTCTGCGATGACGCGGCGGTGTGCGATGTGCGACCGCCTGTGGTTGTCTCTTTCGGTATCAGAAAAAGCCAAGTTTACCTGCTCTGCAACGGGATTTCTAGAGCTCTGTGGAAGGTAACGCCATACGCTCTGCTTGAAGGCTTCTGCTCTTCCTGATGCCGTGTCGGTTTCTGGATTATGATTCTCCAGACCTTGAGCGTCCGTAGATGGTGTATCTGCAGCAAAGGGAACCTGAAAGTTATATTGATCAAGCAGCCCAAGATCAAGGTCAGTGAGACCAACATCAATGTCAAAACTGAGGTCCAATATGCCGCGTGGATTAGCTTGTCCGGAGAGAAAAGATTCGAACGGGGGCACATTTCGAAGGTAGTCTGGAAGAAACGGGGTTTGGCCAGGCGTGTTGCCGAAAGATTGGATCGAGTTGTCGAAAAACGCCATGGACGATGCAGGGTCTTGGCTTTCGAAATGATGGTCCATCGAAATCAGCCCGTTGGTGGTGTTCGGGGGTGGTGGCTGCATGGTGTTGACGACTGGTATGCTGGCCTCGGATGGCCTGCGTCCAGCCGAGCTATGGAATGGTTCCGGTGTTTGTGAAGTTGCAGAGGCTGATGGGTTTGCACTCCCGCTGTGACCTGGCATTGATGAGGGGTAATCGAAGCCGTTGGACAAATCAAGCAAGTCGTGCGCGGCATGCACAGCATCGATTTCGTGAAGCTCATTGTCGTCTCCCTTCAGCGCATCCGGTACCCTACAGGGAATCTTTTTCTTTTTGCAGCGGCTGCATGGCTTCTCGTCTTCACATCGGAGATGACTCTGGGAACAAGCCTCGCAGGCTTGGATCACCCTCGTGTCGCGTGAAATTTCACGCTTCTGTCGCTTGCTTGCGGGTTCTGTATCGTGATTTGCTACATGTCGCTTGAGCAAGTCACTGCAAGCATGTCAGATGATTGTAAGAGCGAGGGAGGAGGGGATGTCAGAAGACAGCAGTGTTGGGCACTACTTACATGCGAGCAAAGCCCTTGGAGCAGACTGGGCAAATATAGGGCTTAGACTTTGTGTCTGTTGGAGCTATGTCAGCGTGAAGGGTCCAAAGAGGATCTGGAGCCAAGCATGCAATATGCGGAAACAGAGACAATTATCTCGTTTGTGTGAGAGCGGAATCGTGTGGATACCTTTGAGGTATGTTACAAGCAGAAGGTCAAGCGTGCAAGGGCATGGATAGTGAAATGTCCAAGTCGGTCGCGAGATTTGGGCGAATAATGATGATGATGATTCAAGGGCACGGCATTAACCAGCGCACCACTTGCCTTTCTCGCGTCCGCGGAGGAATGGGACGAAGACTTACGCGCTCTCACGTGTCTGGTAAGATGGTCTGCTCTGGTGAAGGAGCGCTTGCACGTGCTGCACTGGAACAGGCGGGCTTGTTCGGGCTCGATTTCGGCATGAACAGGGAGTGCCTTTGGTTGGAGTGGGCTTGCCTGCATCATGGAGCGTTTTGGTATACTATCGGGTGAGAAGGAGGAGGGACAGCATCATCGGGCCTGGGAAGTGGAGGGAGATAAAGTTGGTGTGTGGGGAGAGAATGCGGAGTCGGCGTCGTGATGCCGAGCCGGGGCGGGCCTGGGCTTTGGTCCGGTTCCTTGTCGCCCGGCCCGCCATTTGGACCAGCCCATCCTTCCCCAGACGCTTCAGCTCCTCCTGCCTACGTACACACGTGCGTGGTTTCACATAAACTCCCTGCCACCGTCTTCTTGATGATCCTCCATCGACGCTCACAATGCCACGCGGGCCTGGTTCGGCTTCTGCCATTGCTCGCGAATCAACAATATGCAACATGTACCTAAGACGTACAAGAGCCTCGGAGCTAGTGTGGCAAGACGCTTGTCCATGTCTCTGCCCATGCTCCCCCACATTACGACTTTTGCCATGGGACACCGCCAGGGTTCACACTGAACATCAAGTAAGACGGGTCAATCTTCCGCAGTATCCGCCTAGTCAACGGCATTTCTGTCGACCTCTTGTCCTTGTCCTAGGTCGCCGCGACTGACTATACCATCATTGCCAAAGGTGTGCTGAATACTGCTACCTGCGCCCACCCACGTAGTAGCCATATCCATTTTCCTTCTTCTTCTTCTTCTGCTGCTGCTGCTGCTGCTGCTGTAGCTACAGACTTTCTCCACAGCCATGGCAAACCCCCCAGTCTACTTCTTTTCCCATGGCTCGACCATGATGCTTGGCGAAGAGTCCAGATCCGCCACCTACTGGAAAGCATGCGGCGATGAAGCCCTCGCACATGGCTTCAAAGGCGTCATCATGATGGGCGCCCACTGGGACGCTCGCGGTGTGAACCGCATTGACGTCTCCATGAACCCCAAGCCCGCCAAATCCCCCGTCGCCTACGTCCACCCTCGCAAATACAAAGACTACGAGCTTGTCCCGGACCTCGAGAGCGGGAAAAAGTGCATTGCCGCCTTGAGGGAAAAGGGCATCGACGCTCGGCCAAATGAGTCGTTTGACTGGATCCACGACACATATCTCATCCTCATCAGGATGTTTCCCGAAAAATGCCCGCCCACAACCATCATCAGCATGAACTCAAGATTCGATCCCCATTTGCATGCCCGTGTCGGCAACATCCTTTCCAAATTCCGCGACGAGGGCTACCTCATCATCGGAACCGGAGGTGCCGTACACAACCTTTACCGCAACCACTGGGGCCAAATGCTCAAGTACTCGGACAACTTTGCCCAACCATATCCACCCGAAGCCCCCATGCTCGAGTTCCGCCAATGCGTCGAGGACGTCTTTATTCGCTGTTGCAGAAAGGGAGCCAAGAAGGGTAGTCTCACCCGTGGCATCACTCGACTCATGAAGCATCCCATGTTCAGAGATGCCCATGCTACTGATGATCACTACATGGCCGCATGCTTTGTCGCCGGTGTCGTAGACGGGAGCAAGAAGGAAACCGACGAGTGCGAACTTGGTGCCGAAGACTGGGAGTTGGTCAACATGTGCAATAGCCAGTTCAAGATTGGTAGGTGGACTTAGCGAGTTGCAATATATGTATATATCCGTGGCGTTCTCTTGTTGGTTCAGTAGGTGTGTTTCCATCAATCAAATTTTAGTTCGGTTCAGGTTTGTTTGATATTGGTCAGCACTTCTGTGTGTGTGTGTGTGTGTGTGTGTGTGTGTGTTGTTTTGCTTTTATTTGTTTGACCAAAAGAGCTTATTATTACTACACATGTCCAATCTTTGCGACAAGATATCCACGTAAATCTATCGCTGAAACTATACGCTGATCCAAGACTAATAGCTGTTTGCAGAACATTGCTTAAACATGTATTAGACATCCTTCCGTGAGAATATATAGATCAATACTACAGACATGATCACTGTGAAAGAGCTGAAGCATGGTCATTCCTATGCATACATGGTACATATATAATATCATTCCACTTGAAATGCCCGCTCCCTTATCTCCACCCATTCCCTTCCTCTATTTTGGTGGCACAATCGGCAGCGTAACATAGTTAACTGCCTTCTCGCTAAAGTTGATATGGTTCCAACCGGCAAACTTCTCTTTACTCCTATCTTCTGGATGATTATGCTGGAAGATACCACTACCTTGTGTATCACCACTACTGACTTCAAACACAATCTTGCCGCCCTTCTCCACAACGACGTTAGTCGGCCACACCTCGACGTCAACAGCGTAGACGTCGCCAGGAACCACGGGCTGCACGTCAGTGCTGAAGTAGTCCCTCCAAGGCAGGTACTCTCGGTGCTTGGGGTGGTCGGGATTTGTCTTGCGGAGACTGACGCGCAGCCAGCCTTTAGCAAGTGGGATAGGGTCGCCGGCGGTACCAGTATAGTAGACCTCTTTGCCCTCGGGTGAGATGTAGCGAAGAGTAAGGAACAGGTCAATATCGCTGGGTGTATCATACATGGCATGAGCCGAAAGTGAGACGTTCAAGTGGGCGACAATGTGGCCCGTAATCTCCGTCTCCTCTTCAAATGGGGCAGTGGTGAACTGGAGTCGCTTTGGGTCGTCCAGCGTACCGAGTGCCTCATATGTAAGCTTTTGTGGTCTGTTGACGATAGGTTGGACTTGAGTCAGACTCTGGGATGGAGTGAGGTAGAACTTGGTGTACCGAGTCCGGGCGATGGGCCACTCGTTCTCAGTCCGCCTCTGGTACACCTTCTCCTTCTCGGCATCGTCAAAGCCCACGTCACCCTTCCGGAGGACCATGTCGACCGCAGGCAGCCTGCCCTTGACTGACCAGCCGACTCGATCATCGCCCTTGAGGAAAGCGTCCAGGAAGCTTCGTTGAATCTCGACTTCTTCCTTGTAGTAAAATGGCAGATCGTGTCTGCCAGTAATCATTCGAAGATATTTGAACTCTGACCCAGCATGAACATAGCCTTCGATGTTACCACGGAGGTGGAGCAGAATGCCACCCCAGTTGCCGACAGAGAGTAGGGGCACTTGAATGTCGCTCATATCATACTCTTTGCTCGCGTAGTACAGATCGTCACGGTACTTGAACTTTGCGGTATCGATAGTCTGATCTTGTCGGTTCTTTGCGCGCACTTCTTCAGATAGATTTCCGTCGACGGTGTCTGGTCCCCAGTTTCGTTCTGCGCGGCCTGGGCGACCATACTGGTTCGTAATAACTTGTCGGTTCCTAGAAGCATGAGCGTTGAGCTTTGGAAGAGAAGACATGTGAGACTTACCACCAGAAATCGATGAACTTGTTACTCAAAATACCTCCATGGCGGCATCTGTCTCGATAATAGTCGCTCATACCCTCCCATGGTATTATCGCAGCCAAGCCTTTGGGTCTACGCGCCGCTACACGCCATTGCGAACCAGCGTAGTAGCTGATGCCCAACAAACCGACCTTTCCAGATGACCATGGTTGCTCGGCTGCCCACTCGACAACGTCGAAGAAAGCCTCGCTGGTGCCTCGGGACATAGTATCCAAGAAGCCTGGTGACTGTCCCAGTCCACGTTCATCAGCGCGCACAATGATGTAGTCGTGCTTCGTCCAGAAGCCGGGGTCTGGAGTTTCCCATGCCGAATGATCAGAATGGTGCTCAGGGTTTACTTCCGAGAATGACTTTCCATGGAAACTTTGAAACGTTAGTCCCTGCGTACAGTGATAAGTGGTGAACCACGTACTCTTTGTAGTGGATGTCTTTTCCATATGGTCCGTAAGTCACCAACACGGGAAGTTTTGTGCCTTCCTTGGTTGATCTTGGACGGTAAACATTGCAACGGATAATACTTTTGGAGGATGACTTGAGCGGGACTGCAGCATTCTGCTCAAAAATGTAGGGGAACGACGTTTCGTCGACGGTGTGCGCGTCTATGACATGCAATTGTTCAGACATGGTGACGGTGGTGATGAGGTATGGAGGAACGTACTTGGTCTGAAAATTTGGATATAAAAGACCCGTTGCAACGCATTGTGACTGCCGATGCCGACAATGCGTCGCTTTCCATGTGCAGCGTTTGGAGGGGCATGCTCGGAATGTGGAGGAATGTGTTGCGTCCATGAGGGCGTCTAGCGTAGCGTTGCGGAAGTACCCCGCTACTTTACTAGTGGTCAGGGTCGGTTCCGTGCCGGAGCCTTTGTACGAGCCTCACTGCTTGAGATTTGTCTTTGCTGATGCTTGGGAGGTTCGCATGATTCACTGAGCAATCTAGCAAGCAATCATGTTGGAACTGTTATTATTTCGACACATATGCTCAAATAGGAAATACATGTTTCATTGACAGTATTTGAAGAAGAACAAGCGCGGATACCTCTTCGATATTCTATGAAGACTTTGGCACGCCTTTCATGGTGCCGTAGTCTTCTTTCAACACTTCTCCATTGACCTCTACTGGCTTGCACTCCTGCAGGACGTACATCATCCGTCCCCAGGAGGTCGTGCTCAAGTTTCTCCAAGCATGCATTGTACCTCTTTGAATCGCAACATCTCCTCTTGTCATGCGTCTTGTCTCTCCCGAATCCAGCACTAACTCAAACTCGCCCTCCAACACGACACCATAGTCCAACGATACAGTCCTGTGCATTGGCGATAGATGACCAGGAGCGACGTCTACGAAGCGGAGAACAGTACCTCCCGAGACGACAAGACCGGGGGAGCTCTCCAAATATGGTTTGTAGACTGCCAGGTCGGCGTCATTGTTTAGGTCAACAGGAAACCCTTTGGTGACATATCCCAGCCGGAACTCAGCCTCTGGAATTGGATCGATTTTGTGTTCATCGGAAACAGCGTCGGAGAAGACGGCTTGCTTTGTAGCAGGATCGTGGGTTGTGATGAAGCGTTTGATCTTGGGGAGGTCGTTTGGGATGTCGGTTTTAGCGGCCATGTTGAACAATGATTGCAGAATGAGGTGGTGAAGTGTTTAAGGATAGCAAAATGCCCGGCTCTATTGGGATTTGATCTCGTAGGCAAAAGAGCCAAAGGATACTGGATGTTGATGGACTGGAACGGAAAAAGACCAAGGTGACGCGTCCAAAGATTCATGTACAGTCTTCCGATGTGGAGGGCGTGGTGGAGAACGGCATCTGCGGGCGCAGGGTCCGCGCCGTTAGGGCGGGGTCATGCTGCACACGTCGTGTGTTGGCTTCCATAACAGTGGGCTGAGAGATAGGCATGAGACGGCTTCCTCGGTTCGATGATGTGAGAGGAGTTCTTGAGAAATCCCTTGCGGATCAGTTCCCGGTTGCGCTATCGATAACCAGTGTAGTTGTCTAACCAAACTCTACGCCAGGAATTGTACTGCCTTGATCATCGACCTGGGCGCTGCATCCGTTCTTTTATTCTAAAGTCGCAATCAAGAATATTTCAAACGCTCCAGATTGGCTGAGTTGCAGGTTATGGTCAGGGCACAATCAACCTTGAAGTTCTTTGGAGCGATCACGGTTCCTGCAAGACTCTAAAAAACCGCTTGCTGCTATGTTAACATCTGGGTAGCCCGTGGCTTGCATCTCGGCCATTTCAAGTGCCGATTACAATACCCCAAATCTACCTGGCTGGAGGGGCCCGATGTGGGGGGACAGCATCCGAAATATCCACTGACAACCCCACACACCAACAACCATCACAATTGCAGTCTCAGGTCTAGGAGAGACACAGTGGGTTTGAGCTGTTACTTTGTTGCTAGAAATCGAGTATTGTAGCTTTCGCCGCCTACGCCTTTCACTAAAATCACTCCAATAACAAGCACTCTACCATCACAATGGCAGACAGCTACACCTCACATTTTGGCATCAACAATATCCCCTATGGCGTTGCAAGCTCCTCGAAGCGGAAGAACCCCCAATGCGCCACACGCATCGAGGATCAAGTCATCTTTCTTGCTGAACTCGCCGAGCATGACGCTTTCAAAGCAATTCCAGCGCCACTATCCGCTATCTTTCGCGAACCCACCTTGAACACCTTCGCCGCGCTTGGAAAGGACATACAAGGAAAAGTACGATCTGCAATTCAAGAGATCTACAAGAGTAATTCGCACATCAATTGCTCAGAACACATTAATGACGTGAGCCTTCATCTGCCAGTCCACATTGGCGACTTCACAGATTACAGCGCGTCAGCAAGCCATGTCCTCAACGCAGGAGAAGCAGTAATGGGAGTCCGGGCATTCCCACCTGCTTTCAAAAAGTATCCAGTGGGTTATGCAGGCCGATGTTCCTCCATCACCCTGTCAGGAGCACCAGTTACTAGACCATTGGGCCAGTTCATTGAGGACTACACTGTTCCTGAAAAGAAAATCATATTTGGCCCATCTCGAGGTCTGGATTACGAGATGGAAGTCGCTGCGGTCGTTGGCAGACCTGTAGAACCAGGCACCATACTTAATGCAAAGGATGCTGACGAGCACATCTTCGGGCTCGTTTTGTTGAACGATTGGAGCGCGAGAGACATCCAAGGCCTAGAGATGAATCCTTTGGGTCCCTTCAACGGAAAAAACTTCATGACTTCCATTACACCTTGGATTGTGACACTGGAGGCATTAAAGCCTTTTGAAGTGCCTGCACCAGAGCGCATGGAGCCTGTTGCTACTTTCATGGACGACCCCAAGAGCACCAACTACAGCATTCAACTCGAAGGTCAGATTATCCGGAACGGGGTCCAGACAACAACGTGCAAAGTTGGCTTCGAGACAATGTATTGGACATTCAGACACATGTTGGCGCACCACACCATTGGCGGCTGCGGGCTTCGCTCAGGAGACTTGGTGGCCAGTGGAACAGTATCGGGCGAGCAAAAGCATGAACATGGATGCTTGCTCGAACTCACCAAGAACGGCAAGGCTCCCACACAACTGAGCGATGGAACTGAACTACGCTACCTGAATGATGGAGATGAAGTAAAGTACATTGGTGTACTCGGTGATGGTAGTGCAGGAGTTGGGTTCGGAGCATGCGTCGGTACCGTAAAACCTGCTCAAAAAGTATGAGACCTTCTAGGGTATATCATGTAACTTTTTTCGCTTTTGTCAGTTCAGATCAATATTATGCAGTGGTGATATTCCAGGCTCTGCATAGCGAAGGTACTCAGTTAAATGCGAAAGTCGTCAAGATTTATTTCATCGGTTATCCACAAAAAGGGCTAAATTTTCCACGATTCAACCATGAAAGAGGTCGCGAGTCAAGAAGTGATTACATTGGATGGCAATTGAGCAAATGCAATCCCATCTCAATCCAGACGTCAACAGTCCTGCCTATTTATTGGGATAAATTCAAGTCCAACCGCCTTTCCCGTTTGATTTCGACTGTCATCATTGATCACTACGTACAAGCAAAAAAAGAGAAATTGTCAAGGTCGTGCCCGGGTTCTTCTTGATGTTAGGAACTGATATCATGCCAAAGGCTATGGAGAATTGTCTTACCGAACCGGGGTTATCAGAATGTTGAGAAGTCAAAATCTGAAGTGATAACCACTACCTAGAATCGAATGAGCGCATGCTTTACGCACGATGGACATGGATCAACGTACACTACACAACCTATGGATGCTTCAAGTGGTGCAATATGACAAGTTTTCAAGTAACATAATTCATGAAGCTCCACAAAATGGCATCTAATTACTTGCTGGTGGTGTAGAGAAACTTTGACAAGTCCTCAAAGCTATGACGCGTAGACTTTTGCAGGTTCCCATCGTGGTGGGGCAGTTCGTTAAGGCCGGAAAGGAGGGGCACAAACCGACGTGCCGACTCTAGTGACCTTTCCCCACGCAGATACCCCACCGTGAGTAAAATAGGTTCGCAACTGTGATTGAGGTTTTTCAAGGTACTGAGAAAGGCTATTCGTACATTTATGTTGATCTAGAGTACGTGGAACAATCGAACAAATGTGTAAATATTTATAGCGCATGTTTCATGATTAGGCCATAGGGTAGTCATTTTGGACGTGTTATGTGAGCTTCTGGGCTATGATGTGCATGTCTCGTAAGAATTCGCTTTTTAACCAAGTTTCTAACCAAACATTGAGCTTCAAGCCCCTGTATATGCGCCTATGGCCCCACATGTGAATAGCATGTATCTACAACCACAAGAATGGGGCTGGTAGAAAGAGACAGTATAGCTGTAGAGCTGTTATTGTTCATACTCCATTATTGTTGTTGCCGAAATGCCAAGTCGTAGCATAACTACTGATGCAATTAGCATTATCATCACGCAATTAGTTGTATGCTTCTAGGTGTTACTCACGTGCCACTTCTTACGCTTGATCCGCCTCAAGCAGTTCGGCCGTAGTAGGCAGAAATTAGTGTATATGCGCATGCTTCAGGCTCACAGGCCGTGCTTTCAACCACCTGGACAAGCACTGGGAGTATTGAGCAACATGAAAATCATTCACACGCCATCTAGAAGAAGAAAAACAAGAAAAGACAAAGATAACAGACCCGGAATCTTAATCTCAGTAGCAAATTCTTTTACGAGAACGTATTCGATCATTAGTGGGGGCCAAGACCCGATTATATGGAGCGCTGTATTCATATCATGACTGTTGAGTCCAGGGAGCATGAGCGGGTTCAAACACTTTCTGGGATTCTTGCAGCAGCATTGACGTTTCCTTATAGCCTTAAATCCTTTTACTCTAACGTCTCATGAAGAATTAGACAAAGTTGATAACGAATCGAATTATCGCAGAGATGGTAGTTTGGACTAGAACAGATACCTATAGCGCCCCGTAGCATCTCGATCTAACGCATATGAGATGCACCTAGTTTGAAGATAAGAGCCATAAGAGAGCAGAGGGTGATGCTGAAGAACTTATGTAAGTTTGGGATAGAATGAATGAGCAGTGCAGTGGTCTTTAATATCAGGTAGACCTTGAGATGGATTAGCTACGCTAGCCCAGCTTTGGTAACCTTTGGCGTATGTGAACCTTGCAAGCGCACATCTGAATCAGAGAAGAGCGGAGCATTTCGTGTATATCGTATGGATAGAAGCGGAGCTTTTGTACACCGTTGATACACACATTGACTGCCTTTACTAAGCCACAAATATGGCGCGATACTTCTAAAGGCTAGTTATGAGGCCTAAACGAGCCATGAGATGAAACTTCTCGATGTGCTGAGTTGAGAAAAGCTACTCGGCAGATTGATGCAGCCATCATGTTCAATAACACGCGATATATTTTGTATACTCAAAATATCTTCCATCAAATTCATTGGCCGAGTGGTGTAGTGGTTATCACGTCAGTTTTACACACTGAAGGCCCAGGGTTCGATCCCCTGCTTGGTCATCTTCTTTTTTGCCTTTTTTGGAGTCCATCCTCTAGATTGAAACACCGTTGGCTTGTATATTTTTTTTTTTGAAAAAATCGGCGTGGTGACGAAGCGTACCATACTTGTCTTATTTCCTAAAGAAGTGTTGTAAGGAGGTAAGTAATCTTCACACTCCTATACCAAAACACCTGTTCTACTTGCAGCGTGGGTTATTTTTGTTGTTCACGCGATTTACTACACCCGAGTACACACAATCATATATTCAATGGTATAAGGCGAAGCATGGCGAGTGCTACAACCTGAAAAGTTTATGCTTTGTACTATTCCGTAACATGAATTCATCCGACATAGGTGGTTTTAACAACTCGGTCTTTTTCTGATTGTTTCATCAATTTTGCATATCTTCTTTTCGTTGATGGATACATCTGCAACAAATATCTCTCAATAAAATGTAGTTGAGAGATGCAGATAAAAGCCAACTTGGAAACTTGTTGCGAGCCTTCAGCTGTGCCTGGATGTTGCTTTTCTTTTTAGTAAAACGGTACAACCATCTTTGAAAGAGACTTCTTCGTCATTGCTAGCCTTGACCGCCTGTGATTGTTGTTAGGTTATGTTGTTGTGCCATTATTCGTCAAGGCACAGTGACCGCTTTTAACGGACGCGCTGAGCTACCAACACATAAAGGTTGATAGATGTGCCATCTTGATTCGTGGGTATACAGATATGATATAACTACAAGCAAGTGTGCATCTATCCTGTAACTCAACTATAATTTACGCATTGGCATTGGGAATTTCCCATCGACTACGCTTTGTAGCTCAGCGGTATATACGATAACATCCTGGTAACTAACAGACCACGCCCGCCAACAATCTTGAATAATAGATCCTTTCTCTCCCAGTGCACGAATTTACAAAACCGCAATGTAAGAAAAACGAAGAAAATGTGCCGTTGTGACGATTTGGGTTCCGTATGCCTAGGTACGGACGTCCAGACTAAAAATAGCGTCTTGACATACCATCTCCCCAGGTGCTCGTGAGGTCACCAAGATATTGAATCATCTTAACTGGAAGCTAAACCTGGGAGGTTCTATAAGGCGAAATTAAAATAGAGAAAATACAAAAAGTCATGTTGAAGAGCGATTTCACAACCACATCTCGAGAACTCGAGGCATTGCGGCAGTCGATACCGTCATAATAGCCGCACGAAAGCCGTTAACTCCGCTCAACCTCAGGCTCAGCACAGCCCGATTCTCACCCACGCTCATCTACTCCAGCACCACCACCCACCATGTCGCATGTTCTCTTCAAACAAACAGCTTCGCTGCGCACGGTAGCACAGCGAACGGTCCCTCGCCAATTCCGAGCGTCGTTCCATCGACAGGCGCCGCCGAAAATGGCCTCAGGCGCCGCGACACCTATCCGTACGCTGCTGCGGCAGACAACGCTGCGAGCCAGTGCGATAGCAGCACAGCGCACGTCATATCCAGCGTCGGCACAATTCACAGTTCAGACATATTCACAGCAGCGCGCGCGGTCGCCATCACCGCCCCCGCCCTACCAGGCCCGCAACACATCGATACTTGCGGCACCAAACCAATGGACCCGCTTCAACTCGTCATACAACACCCTTTCTTCTGTCCGCACATTTACTTCCTCCCCACGCGGGAAACTCGCTACCGCTGCATCGGCAGCAACAGACGCTGCGTCATCGCTATCACCCGAGACGCAAGCAGCGGTGGACGCGGCGATTGAGGAAATCCAGGAATTGTATGGTACGGCAAAGGATGAGTTTGAAATTGCGTCTGAGGAGAGCGAGAAGAACACAACGTATGCGCCCGATGATCGGGCTGCCGCGCGGGAAGAGCTAGACCGGTTGTTGGAGTATTACAGAGGCGTTGTTGAGGGCGAGGATCAGGCGGTTGCAGATGAGGTGAAGAGGAGGGTAGGACAGAGGATTCGGGAGCTTGAGCAGGCTGTTCTGGCCATGGAAGAGGCAGCGACGCATGGAGACTAGATCGCAAGCATCGCATCACTTTCAGTTGTGGCATTACTGATTGTTTACGTTCGTTGCATCGTTCAGATAGCGCAGATTGTGTCAGGCGCATTAGGTTTTCTTCATTGCTGTAACTTTACTCAAAATTCGTATAAGTGGACAAATGCTCAAACTCAGGCAAGGGGTGACGCGGGCGCCTGTCTTGTCCGCCATGCAGCACGGCATCGAGCTCATCTCTAAACTGAGTCGGCTGCGATGGTCGTGTGTACATGTCTTTCGAGTGGCTGGGCAGATCCCACTCGCTTTTGACCTTCTCGCTTTCCATCTCATCCCGCAGGATCTTTACCTGTTTCTTTATCTCAACCCATAGTTCCAACTTGTCCAGGTCGGGACTTGAACCAGACGCTACGTCACTCGGGTTATTCAGATGGGCTCTCCGCCCAAAGTTGGCGTGAAGAGTGCCAGCACCTAGTTTCATAGGATCCTGAGGACCCGCCCATCTCTCTGCCTCACGCTCAGCTTCAGCGGCACTCTTGCCTCCACGAGCAGCAATTGCCAGGAGCGCAGCAACAAAGGCCTCTTGCATATAAGCGAAAGAAAATTTCGGTGTGATTTCTGCAATCTTGGCGCAAAGTTCATCAGGAAATTCAAGGTTCTGGTTGTCCTTGAGTTTGTTTTGCCAGAATTGGGCATACTGGACTCGCTGGTCAAAGTCGGGGTTGGGGAAGTAGTACTTGCGATCGAAACGGCTGGGTCTTTTTGAAATACCTGGGTCTAGTCTGTCAAGGTGGTTGGTAGAGCCGACCATGAGGATGCCGTCGTTGGCTTTGAGGCCGTCTACCTCGTTGAGAAAATAGGACCGCACGCTATCTTTGACGATGGAATCCAGGTCCTCGAAAACAAGGTAGCAGGGCGCCACCTCGCGGGCTTTGCCAAAGATGGCTTTCAAGGAGTATTCAGGACCGGCAAAAGAGCTCAGGGAGCGGACGTAGAGAGTCGGCACAGCGATTCTAGAGTCGCCATTTGTACCACGTTGATAGAGACTGTGCATCATAGCCTTGATGCTGATAGTCTTACCATTGCCGGGCGGGCCGTAGTAGATGACGCCGCGCTTCCACGGAACTTTCAAGTCTTCGTAAGTCTTGCGACCGTCAAAGAAGTTTTCCACATCAGCGATGAGCGCCTGCTTCATATCCTCATCTAGGATGACATTGTCCCAGCTGCTCTTTTGCACAGATTTGTATAATTCAGCGCTCTTTTCCCAGTATCCACCATCAAAGACCCAGACCTCGTCGTGTAGCTCAGATCCCCACAGGGTGGCATCTTTGATCAGCTCATCCACTTTGTGCTCTGCGTTGGACAGGATATAGTATGTGACAGTGACTGGGTATGCTCCAAGGCCATCGCGCCCCTCGGCAAGGTACACGATAGCCTCCTGATCCTTCCATTTGTACATGTATTTGCCAAAGATGACACGCTCAGCCATACGGCCCGGGTGGGCGTCAAGCCTCCTTGCAGGCGGGACATAGGTTCTGTGCTTCACACCAGGGCCGTAGACTGGGTCTTTGACAGTGTCTTCGAGGGGGGTGGCTGTTGCAAAACCGGCAGCAGCATATCCAAGTAGGTTGAGCTTGCCCTGAGGCGCGACGACAAGATCGAGATCGGGATACTGGGAGCGGATTGCCTCGATGAGCACAATATCAGTGAAGACGCGTTTGGCTGAGGAGTGGTCAAAGTAAGAGAGGCTGGCCATGTCCTCGTGGGACGCGGTGGTTGCCATGACGAACTAGGAAACGCCCTTGCGTGGAGCGGCAGGTCAGACACTGGTGCGAATGGAAATATGGGAAGTGCAAGATCAAACGACGCAGACCAGTCGCGTAGCAACCAGCTGTAATGGTGTTGAGAAGCGTTACGTGTTTGAACGCGGCTGCCTACACAGTAAGCTCCGGACAGCTTGTTGGGAGCTTCCCCGCGCTTGGAACTGATCGACATCGCCATTACGTAGCGCGCGTCCTACGCGGAAATCCACCTCAACACCATCGATTTTCGTCGCCATACTCGGACGCTTGTTCATCGCAGTGCTCATCGCTGGTCAGCAGACCTAATACACACTTTTTGATGGTTACTTTCCGACTGCTCATGCCTGCTTATGCCCACCTAGGCCTGTTCTGTTAGCGAAATGCGCCAAGTTGATACCAAGCCGGGATCGAGTGACAAGAAACGCCACTTTCCTGCCCTGGTATGCCTTGTTGCGACGTCGAGGAATATTTCCAACTTGACAACACCAAATTCAGAGGCTCGCGTCATACACTCGCTCCAAGGCTGGATACTGTTTTTCGTAACCAGCCCTTGGGCGGGCATATCTACCTCTGTCGGATACGCTGCTGGCAGGCATTTACTCCATGAAAAAGCTCAAGGTAAAGGATCTGCATACTGAAGCGTTGTGGACAGAGGAAGAAGACGGCGACTCCCTCGGGCGGCTCAGCATCAGAAGGAACCGGTCCCAGTCGGCTTCGAAAGAAACACGTTTTAACAGTCCTATCAGAGGCTAGATATGACTTTATGTATCACGTTACAGGTAGGCCTCGGGAATCGTTTTGGCGTCCTGTGGGTTGACGACGGCTGCTCTCCGCTTTCCCAGCTTCCCGACCTCGGGCTCACTCTTACGCAGGGACGGAAGTGGAGTCCCCAGATCCGACCCCTCCGCAACCCAGGTGGACCCCTTTTTCCATGTTTCCTAAGGTTTGTAACTCAAGGACGCAGGAACTGGCCGATTGCAGACGAAACATGCTAACGTCATCTGGGCGAGCTTTACCGGTGATACATCACATATGTGCAATACTTTCGGCATGAGAAAGGGTTCATTGTGTTGAGTGGCAAAGCGAGAATACTCTGCCCTGAATCCCATCTCATACACTCGAGTGCCGCAAGACGCCTCGACTGCTACATTTGAGCCCATGCCACGATAGCTCAACATCTCAAGAACATGACCTGTGCATAGTATTAGCCTAAACGGCTACTATTTCCATGTGGCGCAATCTCACCACGTCTCACGCACAGTCAACAGTGTTCGTATGCATATCCATCAGGCAGGTAACGGAGACGGCACGGCGGCATGCAGGTCGAAATGATTTGACAGTCGACCCCCGTTCGTCCGGAGAGCGCAGCAGCCAGTGTGCGTCTCAACCATGCTCCGTACGGACAACCTAGACTAGACTTTGCTCCACTTGCGGCCCCAGAAGGCCAACCGGTCTGGCTGCTTCGCGCTCTACGCTAGCGTTTCTCATTCCACAATATATGCACCATTTTCCTACCCGCCATTCCGCTGAGGCATAGACTGCAAAACAAAAACTTTTTTTTTGCGCCTAGACAGAGTGATCAAGTGGGTTGCAGCTTCGATGCTATGATTGGTTGGAATAGTTTGCGCTGTGTCATGACATGGGAAAGCATGCCGGCCATGTCGCCGAGACTCTTGGACAAAGCTTAGCCAACCGACCTCACGCACGATGCCGTCAGACCTTGCGCTCCGCGGCCTTCGGACCTCGAGGAACCTCGGGAAACGTTGTAGTTGTCCAACTAATTGAGTATGCAGCGGCAAGAGTATTGTCACCCGTGTGCAACACGAAAGGGCCCATGTAGAAGAAAAGATTGCGCGACAGCAAGCTATCTCTCCCTTGCCCATGTTGACCCGCCAGACCCAACATCCCGGCTCCTCGGACAGCAAGAACGCTTGTCCACCTCTCAGGTTCTCTCATAGATTATCGAACCCGTTTCGTGTCTAACTGCTCTGAGACAAATGAGCGTTGGTGCGCGAGCTCCACCTTAGGCGCCCTTTTTTTTTCTCGCAAGGCCCTCCTCAAGGGTAGACCTGCAGTCAGACCGCCCGAACGCAAATCACATAGCAGTCCGTGTTCTACCTCGTGTATCTTTGAACGAATTGTTGTGCTCAACAGTCGCGTTCTTCAAAATGCAGAAAGAAAGGAGAGAGAGGCAAAGACGGCTTGTTCAATGCATGCTGACATATCGTAACCCGGTCACGAGTAGCGATGATGTAATGCTTGGGACTTGGGAAACGAAACGCAATCGGGAATGAGAGTCGCAAAGCCAAATTCTCCGCGTCATTGCCAGTTCAAAGCCGCTCATCTATACGCGACAGAGACACAGCTAGCGCACCAATCGTGATCTTCTTCGTTGGCGTCCTTTCGCCCTCGGCTAGGGGAGTTCTTGGTGCCGATCCCACGATGCAGGTGGCTTCGACTGACAGTTTCGTCGTTCGTCAGCTAACCGTGCCCTCATTAGGTCGAACATCAGTGGGGACGCAGGCTGCCTTTTTACCCGGCCTGGAGAGGCATCCATGGGGAACTTTGCCATGAGTGGTCCGCTTTGGCTCTTGCTTGGGGGTCATATTGCCTACCCTTGGTCGCGCGCCTAGGGTCCAGGGCCCGTATGGGACGACGGCTCATGGCGCACGTCATGCGCATCGTCGAGGTGCATGGCCATTTATTTGTAAATATATATTCGTCTCTCCCCTCCCTTCCCTCCCCAGACTTTTTTCCTTCCCCATCAGCCTGGAGAGGTAGTCGAACCAAAATAGTACCTCAACCCGCCTTCACACATCACCTGACATTATGGCGACAGCTCGTGAGCACAACGACATGGAGGTAGGCTATTAATCCCACTACCCAGTGCCTTCATGAGTCTAATCATCATGATTACAGCGTGGTACCAGTTTCGAGAAGGGCACAAATGGCACCAGTGCCATTGACCACGCCGGCCAAATGCCCAAGCAGAGGCAACCCTACGACTATGGTGGCAACCCTCTCGCACACGTTGCTACTAATGACCCCGAACTCCGTCTCGCTGCGTTTGGTGGTGAATTCCAGCCTGGTCTCTACCGCCCACCGAACCGCAAGTTTGCCAACCCAGCTCCCTTGGGTCTCTCGGCTTTCGCCCTCACCACCTTTGTTCTGTCCTTGATCAATGTCAAGACCCGTAGCATTGGCTCACCAAACATTGTCGTCGCGCTCGCGTACGGCTATGGTGGTCTGGTCCAGCTTCTGGCTGGTATGTGGTATGTATTGTTAGACACAAAAGACTTCAATTTCCACCGTCTGACATGCGAATAGGGAAATGGCCGTTGGCAACACCTTTGGTGCTACTGCTCTCTCATCTTACGGAGGGTTTTGGATCGCTTTTGGTCTCGTGCTTACTCCTGGTGTCTTCGAGATTGAGGAGATTCTTCTCAAGAATGGAGACTTTTTCAACTCTTTTGGTCTATTCCTGATGGGCTGGTTCATCTTTACCTTTCTCCTGTTGCTCTGCACCCTGCGATCCACTGTCGCCTTCTTCTTCCTGTTCTTCACCCTCGACATGGCCTTCCTTCTCCTTGGTATTGGTTACCTTCAAGCCGATGCTGCGGGCCCACAAGAGGCATGCATTACTGCTGGAGGCGCTTTTGGCCTTATGGCTGCTTTCGCCGCGTGGTACAATGCGCTTGCCGGTATTGCCGACAGCTCCAACAGGTACGTTTTTGAGCCCATCATCATGTATCCGTTTCGAAACAACGAGCTAACGGTCTGTCCTCTAGCTTCTTTGTTATTCCCGTTGCCCATTTCCCCTGGTCGGAGAAGGGTCGTGAGCGTCGTAACAAGGTCGACAACTCGGCAGCTCGCGCCGAGGCTGGCCACACTGCCTAAACGGCGCTGTTGCAGAATAATGAGTATTGTTGTTGTGCTGCTTGGTTTTCAGCGCCGCATGATACGAGCATGGATGAGAAAAAGAAAAGGAAATATTTGCCATGAAAGGATCGGCATTCAACTGTGCACGCCGAGCTTTACGAATCGTACACAGCTAGCTGTATCAAGGCATGCACGACATAGCGACTGTTATCGCCCAAACGGCGATCTTACATGTTTTTACACCCCTTTTTAATTCCCAAACTTTGAATACCCAGTCTTTGTTTCTCATATAAGAATAATAATAATCGTTTCAAGACGACTCATGTTGTATGCTGCCGAGCGTGAAGTCACAGACATGCACAAGCAATACATACTACACCAGGGTGCCCTCTGACGTGGGCCATGGCTAGTACTACAGTCTTAGCCAGCGCCCCCATTTCCCTTGGACCCGCTCTTCCGCCCGCTCACCCGACTACCACGTCTGCTGTTACAAACCCCATACCCCCCTTTCCCCCATGTTTTTTTTTGCGCAATCTAGGCAAAAACGTCCCTGTGGGGCAAATGTCCCATGCAAAGTCTGGGCCTGGGGAGCTCAAGGCTGGGCTGAAGTCAGAGGCTGTGACGCCCGTCTTGTGTTTTGCATACGCTAGTGGTTAGTGTGGCTTGTAAGATGATGACGATGGAATATCGCTGATGACGATGAATTTGTCATGGTTGGTTGGTAAGACTGGTGGTGATGGTGGTGGTTCGACGTGAACGTGAGATGGCATGGTATGACGTGATGCTCGTTATGATGTCTTGCGTCTGATAACAATAAGGAGCAACCAATGCTGACAAGAACAACAGTAGCGTGCTTTTAAGCTTGCCGGTTCAAGGAAAAAAAAAGCTATGTTTGTACTGTGCATTTGTTTACGGGATAGCAGCACCAGTACGATAATGTCGCTGTAGAGCTGGATCGGAGATGTCTGGTTATTACAATTCTATATGCAGCGCTTTTATCTATACAGTACCGTTGGTTGTTTGTACAGTGCCATTCGCCTTGCTTTCCTCGAGAGCCTCACCCCATATCTGCTTGATCAGCTGCTTTTTATTAATCTTACCCATGGCGTTTCTCGGAATGGTATCCACAACCTTCATCTCTTGGGGAATCTTGTAGTTTACAAGTATCTCTTTCAATGCTCTCCTCATGTCAAGGGCAGACCATGGCTTGCCTCCCTTACCGCCAGTCTTGCCTTGTTCTGAAAGCACCACGACAGCAGCGACCTTCTGGCCCCAGGCTTCTGAGGGTAGACCGACAACAGCAACCTCATCAACTTGGGGAAGAGAGAGCATCTCACGTTCAATTTCGAGGGCAGAAACCTTCTCTCCTCCCGTCTTGATAATGTCTGCTGATTTGCGACCCTGAATAAAGTAAAGAGGACCTTTTGCCCACGGCTGGTCGCTCTTGCCCGCACCATCAACATCCCTTCGGACTGCAACATCACCCGTCTTGAACCATTTTCCCTGTCCGTCGGCGTCTTCAGTAAATTCCTTGGAAGTAGCCTCAGGGTTCCTCCAGTATTCCCTAAAAATAGTTGGTCCGCGCAATTGAATCTCGCCTTGTCGCTCCTGGCCTGTCGCAAGATCAATCTCTTTGCCTATTTCAATGACTTCTCCGTTTTCTGTATCCACAAGGCGCGCTTGTACCGAAGGCAGCGGCCAACCGACCGAGCCATCGACACGATCTGCAAAGTCGAGGCCGCACGAGAGCGCCATGCCAACTTCTGTCATGCCATATCGCTCCAGCAATACGTTGCCTCCGCTCAGTTCTGTCCATGCCGATTTGACGGGAGTAGGCAGGGCAGCCGAGCCGGATATGTTGAGGCGCATGTTCGAAGGGTGAAGTGCAGTCTTTGTCGCGGCTTGCAGTTCCGGTGAAAGGCTGGGATGAGAGGCAAGTAGGCGCGTGTAGATGGTCGGAACCACAGTGAGGAATGTAATGGGCTTCTTTACTGGATCTGGATTGGGCAGAAATGGAGCCGCGAGGCGCTCCCAGACAGCTGAGGCGTTGAAAGGGAACTGGAACTCAATGGTGCTACCCGCAAAGAGGGGTGTGAGCAGCGCGTTGACGGTACCGTGGATATGGTGGAGAGGTAGGACATGGAGCAGCACGTCTTTGGAGGTGTAATTCCAGGCCTCTAACAGGGACCGCGATTGTGCTGTTAGCACGTCCTGGGGAAGTAGCACGCCCTTGGGCCGGTTGGTCGTTCCGGAAGTGTAGAGCATCATGCCTCCCTGATTGCTGGTGGGCTCTTCGAGCGTGACATAATCGTCCGTCTTTCCCATCATAATCTTGTCCTGTTTGTAATTGATAGGCTTGGTGGCCATGCCTTCCTTGAGCACCTCGTCGGCCTGGTTCTGGAACTTTTCAGACGAAAGGAGCATGAGCGACTCGCTCTGGTCGATGATGTATCGCAGCTCGTGGGCCGGAAAGGCGGGCGACAGTGGGACGGCGATTGCATGTGCGGCGAGGATGGAGAGAAGCGTCACTGGGCATGGTGAGTTGGTGTATCCAAGGGAGTGTATAGAGGCGACCAAGAGGAATGCGCACCCACATAGTCATAGCCGTTTTCCACGAGGAAGGATATCCGCTGGCCCTCTGCACTGGCGCCATTGCAGTTCCGTTGCAGCTTGTCCTTTGCGGCAGCCACATCATTGACGAGTTCGCCATAGGTAAAGGAGCGACCGGAGAGGGAGTGAACAACAGCGGTGCTTTGGGCATCGTGCTTCTTGAGGGCCTCGAAGATGGGCAGGCGGGGTAAGGTGGACGCCATTCTCACCGTGGGCAGTTGAGTGAATGCAAAGCGAGGGGGACAATGGGCGTTGTAAGCCGTCGAAGATGATTTGTGCCGGGCGAGGGTGCGCGAGAAAAGACGACGCGCCCACATGGCGGCAAGAAATCCGGGATCAGCACAAGAGGATGCAGGCTTCAAGGCGTCCGGGTACGGCAAATGCGGATGGATGCAAGATGCGATCTCTGCCCTATGCCCGAGTCATGTTGTCGGTGTTTGTTCGCTGGTTTACTGGCCAGCACAGTCGATACGGGCTGGAAAAAAACGCCGTGTCGCCTGGATCATGTATCGATCAAGAGTGTAAAGATATATTTGCTACTTTTGACGCCGTTTTGACGCCTCAATTGCTCTTCAGACTGCGCTTCATACCATCGGAATCATGACGCGATCTCCCCCAAACCCGGGCGGCCCCGCCTTGGCACACGTGCATCGGCTCGACTTCTGGTACCGATGCATCTTTTCCTCCTCCACCACCGCCCGACCTCTCTCATTGGTTCTCGCTCAAACCCGTCGTCTAGTTGGGAAAACACCATTGTGCATGTTCTTCCAGCAAGCCAGCCTCGTGGGAAGGCGCTTCATGTCTGCCATGGCCCAATCCATGACTCCCATGGAAGATGCTCTGCGAGCAAAGGTACCCCTTGCCTGCCTCGCTTTGCTACAGTGCATCGTACATAGTACAGGGAGAGAAAAGAAAGATTAACCATATCTTAGATTACAGAAGCATTGAAGCCTACAAGCCTCGAAATCTTCAACGACTCACATAAGCATGCACACCACAAGGCCATGCAAGGAGTCACCAGTAGAGAGACACACTTCCGGTAGCCTCCATAGGATCCAGCATGTATGTCCTTCATACTAACCAATGCAGTGTATATATCACGTCTTCGGCATTCCAAGGCAAAATGCAGGTTGCAAGACACCGCATGGTGAACTCCCTCATGAAAGACGAGATGGCAAGAGAAGGTGGCATTCACGCCTTGCAGCTGACCACCCGCACACCCGAAGAGGAAGAGGCTAGGAAACAAAAAGAAGCTGCAGAGTCATAGGTACCTATTGCTTATACTTATCTACTTCAATATCCAAAAGAATGTGAGCCAAGGGCAACATGAATAAACATCAAGACATGGCAGATCTGCACTGTAACGAACGAAACACCAACCCTTGCTGTCCCCTACAGCCCAATGAATATTCTTTTCACGATTCTTTTGTCTTCCGATTAGCTATCCCTACCATCGCATGGCCCGGCGGTGTTTGCACAACTAATCCTATTGCCGAAATCCTCGCAACCTCCACTGGTGTTGCACCAGTACACATGATTGCTATAACGTCCAGATTTGATCACATAGCCACCCCAAGTGGTGGACCAGCAGTAGCCGCAGTAGAGGCCTGCAAACCATTACTGACCTATCTTTCTGTTTTCTACAGCGGAGCACATACCTGGGTTCGAGACTCTGGCGCACGAGCAGGCCCGCTTGTCAAGAGCAGCAGGCTCAGCAACGGGTTCAGCAGCGGGAGCGGCTTCGCGCACAACGTTTTCAACGGCAGCCTCGGGCACAGCTTCAGGGAGAGCAAGCGCGCCCCCAGCAATGAAGAGGGCGGTGAGGAGAGTCTTGATTGGAAGCATGATGCTGCAAATGTTATAATGAAGGCTGGATCTGATACTGTTGGATTGAGGAGGCGTATAGGATACGTCTTGCACAATCTTCTTCCTCGACGTCTTTAAATACCTTTTCCAAGTCTGCTTTCCATCAACAGTCCGGCCTCGACCCTTCTCTTTCTCCACACTCTCCCATACTTCACCGGTGGTGTGCATCAAGTATCTTCTTCCAGCTCCCAAGTCCGTACTAGATGAACACGAGACTATTGATGCTACACAACGTTGTGCAGAAATCCAATACTAAGCACAGCAGGGAATAGCGTCTCCTATTTACTACAACGGACACTAAGCTTCCCCGCATTTTCTTTACCAATTTGCAGAAATCAGGTAGTACGCTGACATAATAATCGGGATTTATTTGCATATGGGTAAGGATTGTTTGTGCCCAGGCAATTTATCAGAATGCGAACAATGCGACCCTCACAGACGGGTTTTACCAAGAGCTGCCAGCCAGACATACAAACATTGTTTTTTTTGTAGTTTCCCTTTCCATGTCTAGACGAAAATTCTCTACCAACCAAAAAACTTCCCTCGGGCAATAAAGATTGCCTAGAACCCCAAAGCTATGCAGAGCAGGCAAGGACAGGTTTTCCCAAGAATGGCGTCTTCTTCTTCTACTCGCCAACAACCTGGCCATTCTGCTTACCACCTTCAATGTTTTCACCACCCTTGAACTTGAATCTCTTCAGGCCCCGCACGCCAACGTTGATCATGAAGCAGCATCCGGCAAATTCATCCACAGGACCCCCATTCTCACCACTTGTACCACCAGCACTAGTGATGAAGAGCTGGTCACCTACGAAGCAAGGGCAAGTAGGCTGGCTGGTTGGGACCTTGATCTCTGCTACGATTTCGCCTTGAGGTGAGATACGCAGGACGTGAGAGCCGCCGTGTAGCGCCGTCCACATGTAGCCCTCCTCGTCAATGCAGTGGCCATCCGGCACTGCGTCCTTTCCGTAGCGGTTGTCCTCGGGCATGGTAAAATACGGCCGCCTGTTGCTAATGGCACCAGTAGCCGGATCAAAGTCAAACATGAAGATGGTCTTTGTTGGGCTGTCGGCAAAGTACAGGGTGTCGTCTTTCTTGTTCCACGTGGTGCCATTGGGAATCTGGATGTCGCTCATGGGGCGGTCGAGACTCAAGTCTGGGTTGAGGCGGAAGACTGCGCCGTCCGTTCGCCATTCGGACACCAAGGGATCAAACATGAAGCCCACCCAGAAACGGCCTTGGGAGTCAACGGCTCCGTCGTTACCGCGCATGAGCTCGTGCTTGTTTGCGCTGATCTCTTCTTCGGACCACACTTTCTTGATCCAGCGATACTCGCCGGTTTCTTTGTTGGCGATTCCAAAGCCGTACTTGCCGCCGAAAATGAATTCCTTGTCGTTGCCTTGGATGTCCGCAGTACAACCAATGGAAATGTCGTATTCCTTGACTACCTTGAAGCTTGATGGGCCCTTGTTTACATCGACGCGCATGACCTTTTGCTTCTCGACATCAAGAAAACGGATGGTGTTGGTGTCTTCTTCCCAGAAGGGGCCTTCGCCCAGCGAGCAGTGTGTTTTGAGCCATGGCTGGGATATATTGGTTAGTAGGCGAGTCTTTCTTTGGTTCTTGATAAAAAAAAAGGAAGAAATTTGCTCGTCTTTACTATGAATCTTTATGCCTGTGTGGCAGGATGGAGACAGGACCTTATATATCATAGTCTTTTGTCTTTGCATGGTGTCGCGAGCCTCACCATGCGGCTCCATGACCTCAGCGGGGTAGCTTTATCTACCCCGCCACCTTGAACAGACAAACAAGATAAAAAAAAACACACGTTTGGCATACCTCTGTGATTTCGTACTTCTTAACAGCAGACATGATTGGGGATGGAAGATGAAGCAATTCGTCTGGGCGGGGATTAGGGAGGAGGCTACTTTTCAATGACGGACCTCTTAGTTAGCCGCCAGCTGGGTTGCCGATTGATAGTAGTTGTTAAGTGTTCTTTTCCCGGAGCGAAGGCGGTTTTTGATGGAGCAACGACTACAATCTAGATAGCGTCTCGACTTTTCCCCCCACATGTTCCGTATGACGTCCCGATGAGCCGCAATGTGGGCAACAATTGCCGTCCCCGAATCCTACCAGTTGCCCTCTTTTCTTCAGTTGCTTGTGGCACACCAATTAAATGGCGTGTTGGCCAGGGGACGGCTGCACTCGTCTTCTGGCAAAAAAGCAGGGCCCAAGTAGTATGCTGAGCGGCACGACTGCTTATACAAAGCGACACGTGCTGCCAACGACCGCTTCGCCGGCTAAACGGTCCGCCAATGCCTTGCACAGCAACGTGCAACGCGCAGCGCGAGACATTCGGGACATCTTTCGTCTTTGTGCCGGATAATCTGCAAGCAGTCTCATGTAGTAGGCTATATTGACTGCTGTTTTTCCGAGGCTATGGTTGTTTCGATATTGTGTCTGGCGGGCCGATATTTAACACATTGGCTTGTTTCGAAAGCGACGGGGACGAGGTGGGAATAGAGTTTTTGGAGGTATGTAGGTTCTGGGATAACATATAACCCTGCTATTCTATTGACTTCACCTGGGATATGGTCGTATTCCAAATGATATGGCTGGGCGTCATACCGTTTCGGCATTGAATTTGAAGGAGGTATAGCGGCCTAATAATATGGAAGTGCTATACTCTTTAAAAGCTTATGCAAGAGCTCCGCATGTCTGAGAAGGCTATATAGTTTGTTGCACAAGAGCCTGGGTCCTTGTCAGGTCCAAGTTTGTTGTCCTGGAAAAGTGTCTATAGTTAGAACAAATACTGACTTTAAAGCCGTTGGAGGTCAGAAGAAGCCATGATGTTTCATCGCAGATGCCCCAAGGTACCTCCAGATTACAAAGTGGTTCAAAATAATCTCGTGTAAAGTATATAAACTATTTGCTGTATTGTTACAAAGAATTTCAAATGATGCCGTGGCTTGTTTTTTTTGGCTTTCAAAATAGAGTAGCGCAAATCAAATGCACCAAGTAGTGATCGGTTGGTCGTAATCGGCGTAATCTCAAGTCCCCCAAGTATACTCGTACAAAGCCCAATACATATACAACAAATGCGTATGTTCGAAGGGTGCACAGGCTGCAATCTCACCTCACACCAATCTTCTTTGCCAGCCATGATGTTCCACCAAACTTTTTTCATCCTAACTTATCCTTTTCTTATTTACCCATGGTCTGGTCCTTGAGCTCCTTGGTCTTCTGCGCAACCATGTCAGTAACGCTCTTTGCGTCGTTTCTGGCCTCCTCAGCTGCGCCTCGGGCCTTCTTGGCCATTCGCTCTTTCCAGGCCTTGTCCTCCTCATCACGCATCTCCAACTCCTTGAGCCATCGGTCCCTCTTGTCCAAGCGCTCCTTCTCTGCAACCTTCTTTTCGTATTCCTTGCGCTTCACGCGGTCCTTTTGCCAGTACATGTTTCCTGCGACCAGGACAGCAATGGTGAATGCTTGTGCGTAGAGACGGCGGCGAAAGTACAAGTTTGTCATTTTATGGTCGCCCTTGCGCATGGAGCGGGTCGCACCAACAATAGCCCACACGGTAAGGCCACAGCCGAGGGGTACGAGGGGTTCTTCGCGAAGACGGCGCCATATCTTGTCAATGGTATTTTCGTTGTAGAAGTCGCTGGTGCAAATGTGAGCAGTGGACGATTGCGTGGTTGTACGACGCCAATTCAGCTGGGAAAATGGTAGCTACTCACGCATTTTCATCAAAGGAAGAAGGGAGGGGCGCGCTGTTGGGGGGACCAAAAGACATGGTGGGTGCGATATGTGAATGCGGAGGTGGCGGACGAGTCGCGTGCGTCGATGGGAGCAAGTGGGCGGGTTTTCACATAGACTGAGTTACTTCTTGATGGTAACTTGAAACGGGAAGCTCAATCCAAAGCTCTACGGTGGTTCTAGAGGCGCTGGCAGGCTGCTTGGGTAGATTGCGAATTGCTTCAAGATGCGGAGGAATCGATTATCTCACCACTCTCGGCCATCGGCCCTTCTGGATGTTCCAGCACCGACGCAGGCGCGCCCTAGCCTGAGTTATCGACCAGAGTCGTCTCCAGGCCCGCAAGCATTGAGGGTAAGCGCCCATCACTCTGCCCGTCACTTCACTCCGCCGTCGCCTTCAATGAGAGACGAAGCGCCGCACCAAACCCCTTCGCTGCGCCATGAACGATGAGGCCGAATCGTCTCGAGCTCCCCAGCGCCATGACGACAGCGCGCCCCAGCTCGCAGCCCTGGAAGATGCCCTAGCTCGACTCGAGGCAGCAGAGGCCCGCGAAAGAGAAAAGGCAGTACAGCAGAGGCGCATGGATGCGAAGAGGAAGCGCATCCAGATGCTGGGCGAGCTGCTGCGTGACCTCGACATGGTTGTCTACTTGCAACTCATCACGCTCTACCATCTTGAGTAGGACCACCAATGTCGCCAACTGGTTGCGGACCGCCGATTACTGACGACACACTGTAGCTGCTCCTTCTTCTGGCTCGCCTTTAAGATCTTCATCCATGGAACGCTGCTCACTCCCATTCCCGATACCGTGACCGTCACCCGCCCGCCAGACGAGCCGAAGCCCTTCCTTCCGCTGCTCCTCTTCTCCTTCGGCGTCAACTTCCTGCTGCATCTCACTTACCCTGCACCTACCGCGGGCGAAGATACTCAAGGCTATCTGCACGGAGGGCTGATGATCGACTTCATCGGCCAGCAGGGCCCCACCAGCAAGTGGGTGCTGGGCGCGCTCGACTTGGGCATTCTGTTCCTGCAGCTCGTCATGGTATCGGTGCACGTCAAGAGACGCGAACTCAAGAAGACGCTAGCGAGGCTATCGGCCGGTGGAGGTGCATCAGGCACTGCCAACCGAGCTGCGTCAGAGTCGGCTGCTGCGACAGACACATCAGCGGCATCAAATGGCAATCCAGGCCGAGAGCAAGATGCCGATGACGAGGAGCGAGGCGAGCTTCACCGAACCGACACGCTGTCGGATCTGGGCGTAGACCCCGGTAACGAAGACGACGCCTTATTACCGTCCTCCGAGTCCGGCCATGCTGATGCCATGGAAGTATTGAGCTCTGGGCAGTGTGTGATTGGCGAATTCACTCTCATCGACACCTTGATCGAGGAGAATCGGAACTACTCTGCATATCGCCTCACGCGAACAGAGAGCGGCATGAACGATATGCCCGAAACATTGCGGCGGCTCAACACTTTGCGCACTCGCTTCGGCGTGGGTCGAGGCTAATGCGAGTAGTCAACTCAGGCGTCTGTCTTATCAACGCCTTACAACATGCTGTGACGTCTTGTGCAGCGTTTCCCGATGGGACACTGACTCACCCCACACCCCACGTATCCCCACACATCTCAACCAGCCTTTCCCCCCCCCCCCCCCCACGCACTTGGTTCCCCGAAAACTATCAATCATTTCATTACGACTGTCAGGATGGCATATTACAGGGTTGGGACAGGATAGAAGGCTCTGTGACTGTTGTACAAGTCAAGTTTTTTTTGCAGCTGAATGTGACCAAAAGACTCCAAAAATAAAAAGATATCACATCATCATATGCATTTGTTTTTCTTCTACATGTAACTCGAGCAAGCACACCTGTGCAGTGGAGGGTTTTGTGTCCATGAATGGACGTATGTATCTACTGTGTAACATATCTAGGAAAAGCTCGGTGCACATCAAGAACAGCACACAGGCTTTGCACACCGATGACAGTCTTGGTCGGCCCTTGGGACGGGTACGCGGCATGCCGTTTGAACCAGCAGCAGGGGCAACAACCCGCACGCCTGTCATCACCCGCCTCTCACCATCTGTCTTTCGCCAATCTCTGTGCATCGGGAGAAAGAGGGTAGGGCAGTGGCTCGCGTACACACAGACACATAGGCGCGCGCGTTTGTGGGAAGTGGATGCCGGCTTGTTCGTCATCGGTGTGCTGTGCTGCTGCTGCTGCTGCTGCTGCTGACGGGGCCTACCACCCACCCATCCACCCACACTGGATCTGTTGACTCGCATACATATGTACATGTAAGATTTACTTTTTTCAACATTTTCCCGTCTGACGCCAGATTTCCAGGCTGCGCCGAAACACACAGACACACCCACCCACACACCCACCCATGCACGGCATTGCATTGCGGGTTTGGGGGCGGGTATCCACTCCTATGGGCTGGATTCTGTACATATGTGGTGGTGGTGGCGCAAGTGATGATAATGATGATGCAAGAACAAGTAAAATGAGGCGTACATATATGTATGTATGTACGATGAACTGGTGGCACTACTGCAAGTGTGTCGCACGTTGTTTCGCTTGCGGCACTGGGTAGTGGGATTCTTGCATCGTTTTGTTGCATCTCGGTTGTTGTTCTTGTTCTGGGATCTTTTTTGCTTTTTTTCATGTGTATACACATGCAATGTATGCATATGTATATATGTCTGTACGTATATGCCCGGATCGACGGGATGGCGTTTACCGCCTGGGCGAAAAGGTTCGAGACATCATGTCTCTTTTCTTTGGTGGTTGCTTCTTATTGTAATCGGTATGTAGCAATGGACCTCCATCACGTACGCACGCATCAAGGTGCATGGATAAGCTACGCATAGATCGTGGTAAATGGGGCTCATCGTACCACTTGGGCTCTGGCTTGTGACAGGCGATGCGAAGAGCGAAGTGGTTGGCAGTTGAAGTAGAATGAACAATAGCACTTTACGCTATCTTGTCGTATCATCGCCCCGTTTAACTGTGGTGGTCATGTAGATATTACCGAGTTGCGTTTTAATCTCTCTCCGTCTCTCTTTCTCTTCTCATTTCCTTTCTACACCGATCTGTGTCTTGAATATGCACATTGTACGTACATACTCTTCTCCACGGAGACTTGTCGCCCAATTTCGCTTCCTTCCTTTCTTTTCGCTCAACCCTTGCCATCCATGTCAAAAAGGATGGTGGAGAACGGGCGAGAACGCATCAAGGGGCCTTACATGATGCACCCTTTCCTCTTGCCTTTTTCTTCCCGCATCCCCTGTGCCGTTGATTCGGTCGTTTATTTCTCTTCCTACGCGCCATGTCCTTTTGGTGGTATCCAAGTGATTTCATGCATGTCGCCTGTGGAGAACGGGGTCCTGTACCTGTGTCGGCTAGCTAGCGAGTATGTAGTTCATATGTATGTATGTTGTTGACCAAGACCGACAACGACATTACATACATAGAGAGGGAAGAGTAGCACTGGGTGAAGCCTAACTAGTTTGCAAATCCTTTTGCAATGTCAGCGTGAATAAGCCTCGTCTAGCTAGAGACGAAGCTTGGAGGAGGTTAAAACCCGGTGCTGTCCAATGGGCTCTTGTGCAACAACAGTGTGTGAGCGTTAAGTAATGAGATGATCCAGATGTGCCAATGACAGTGGCATGAGGCGTTTAGAGTGATGGTGGCTTTTGCTTTTTTTTCCTTTCTCTTTCGTCACATTACATATGGTGGAGGCGATACAAACGGTACATATGTGTGTATGTACGTACGTACGTACGTACAGTGTGGTACAATGCATGCAATTGCATGCATGCAAGCCATTCCAAACGCTCACGCTCGCTATCGCTGCAGCCTCATTCTCTTCTTTTCCCACATTGCCCCTTTTCTTTTTCTCGTTTGGCGAGCGGAACGAAAGCCGTTGGGGAGGGCGGGCGTCTAGCATCCATGCGCAGGTTACACATGGCAAAAACAATAATGGCAAAAACGGAAAAAGAATGCATTTTGCATGTTCGTCATGCGTCACCAGACCCCACACCCCCTTCCGAGGACAGGATGACGAGCATACGACGGCGCGTTCCCCATCCGCCGGGAAGAATCGGTCGCGCGGACGGCAACGGTCCGGAACGCGCCCTTCCCAACAGTTGAAAACGTACGTTATTACCGTATTTCTTTTTGTCTGGTTTTGTCTCTTTCTCTTTATTTCTCTAATTTCTCATTAGTCTTTTGTGTTTCCCATCTTCGTTTGCCACCGATATGCACTTGACGTGGAACACGCGAACAAAGCAAGAGGGAAAGGAAAGGAAAAAAAAACAAGTCTCATCACACCCTGATTTTCGTCTGAAGATGAACCGTTCGTCTCGAGCACGCAAAGCTGATGGCACATGCGCTTCCCCCGCCTAGTCATCATGCACGTTGCGCATATACGTACATATGCATACACATGCAACATGCGCTACGGAGCAGTGCGGGTGGCGAGTACGACAATTGGCAGAGGCCACGCATCCAAGACAGATTTCAGGTAATGGAGCTGGGAAAACCAAAAATAAAGTAGCGAAGCCGTGTTCTCGAAAAGGCCCCCCGAGTTTCTTAGTCTATCGCCATTACAGGACTAGCCCCTCCACCCCTTTGGTAGGCGAGGTGTGAGTGCATCGCTGCAGATGAAATGGAGGGTTGGATGCGAGATTCAGGGTGCCCATGATTCGCAGCCGGCTGCGCCACCACCTCGTCTCGGCAGACTATGTCACTGCATCCCGCCTCCCGTATTCAGCTTATGATTCTTTCTTTCTCTATTGACTTGGGCTGAGAAATTCCATTCCCAATATTTCTGCTTCTCACATTCGGGTTTCCAATACAACAAGGAGATATCACATGATCAGCGTTTATCATGCGGATTCACCTTTTTGCAATCATCTCTCCCCAGTCAAATGATGTGCTGACATGCATGAGTGAGTTGTGTTACGCCTGCATGGCTTGCATGGTTGGGCTTCAAGATGTGCGTGGTTGACACAGGGGTGGTGCCTGGACTCGTTGTGCAGCAGAAGGGGTGACCCGAGGGAGTGGTTCGGCGCTTTTTTCAAAGGTGAGAAGGGGAATTATAAAGGGAGACGACGTGTGTATTGGTCCAAACAGAAGCGCCGTGCGTGGTTTGGAGTCGAACCGACATTTGGCGGTTGTTGAGCTTGCAGCACTTTTGGAGTACGTGCGTGCGTGTGGGCGTATCTCTGGTCTGTTGGAGACGATTCTTGACAAGTTTTTTTGGGCAGCGTTGTGACCCGTCTTTTGGTCAGCAAGCGAGCCCAGATGCATCTGGTGTTTAATTGTCACTATTGTTATTTCCTCTCCTTTTCCCTTTCCTGTTGTGACAACATGGTTGGATACTACGTGGCATGCGTGTAATGATCATTGGAGGATTCTCGGCATGCCAGTGTGACGGTGATGCTGACGTCTCCTGCAACAATCAAATTCGGCACAATTCGACTCCAACGCCTCCTCCATCATGTGTTTTGAAAAGTACATGATGAGCTAGATAGGCGCGCACTGCAACTCGCTCCGAGGCCCCAGGGGTACCGCGCTTATGCATGTAATGAGAGAGAGAGTAAGAGGAGGAAAACACGAAAGAGGGGAAATGGATGAATGTGGAAACCTGCCCCGCAGCGTGTGAGATTCTTCCCAGGTATTTTAGGGGTCCTCAATCGACCAGGTTTCTTGCATGGCCTTGCAGTGCATGCTGAGTAGTGAAAACTTTCTCTATTGTAATTTTTCTCTCTTTCGCATTGAAGTACGAAAAAAACAACAACAACGATTGTGATTGTTGCGATCGCAAGGTCTCGATAGTCGTGGCATGCATCGCAGTTATAGAGCCGATGGCTTGCGACATTCGGTGACCTTGCGCGGCAGGGAGGAGAGCATATCACACACCCATTCGATACATGTACCAGATCCTTGAGTCATGTGCAGATCTGATCGATCAATAGTGTTCTGGGCCTTGGATTAAGGTAGTAAAAGCGCCGGGCAGCCAAAGCAAGTATCGCATGCAGCGCGTGACGCAAAGCAACCCACTGACAAACGACTCATGGGTGGCCCATGTGGAGAGAAGTTATAGAAGGAATCCAGGGTGCGCATAGACTACTAGATACACGTGTCGAAAGTGGGCTACCTGTTAGAATGTAAGTAGCCGCATGTGGAAGTGAACAGCTACGAAATTGCAAACATACATGTTTACATAAACCCCCCCCCCCCCCAAAAAAAAATCCCGCGATGCGAGTCATCCACAAGAAGAAAGGTAAAAAAAGTAAAAAAAAATGCATCAGCTGCACACTTTCATAGTATAAGGCAGGTTGACCGCAGACTACCCTGCAAAAGTCATCGTGGGGCTCTTGGCCCACTTACATGACATGTCGCGTCGTGGAGGTGAAGCGTGCAGGAAAAAAAAGACGACATCGGCAGTTGTGCTTCGGAAGCGCCTTGAGAAGGCATCTCGGTGCAGACCGAGCACGCATCGCAATCCATGACCCCCCCGTATGTCTCGCTGATCGGGCCGACGTCAGCCTTTGAATTCGGGCAATTGAAGCGGGTAAAACAGAGTGGTAGGCGAGGGCACGTAAGCCGGGACCGCTGCGACACATACGGTCTTACAGCCTTGTGAGTCCATGGCAGAGGTAAACGGTGAGATTGGTCCGCTGATCCTACTCCAGGTTTCTGCTTTATTGGGCAAGTCTCTAAAACCCCGTCGCAGCGTGCCATCAGCCCGACCCGGTGCATCATCCATTCAAGGACCCAGAGCGGCTCTTGCTCGTGTCCTGATATCATGCAGAGTTGCGGAATGAGCGGCGTGGAATGGCATCCTAGTCGTACCATCATCCTGCAACCATGGTCACATCCACGCCTTCTTCCTTTTTGCTAGCCTCTTGTAGAGAAAGGAAGGCCGCCAAATGAATTTTTTGCGCAAGTATAGCGAGTCAAGATGGCATTAATGTTGGTGCACGTAGCGGGCGGAGGATCGGAAGGTGGGCTGGATGACGGCAAGGAGTGATGTACTGAATGCAGAGATGGCGGTGTAGCGGTTACGTGCGCGCTCACGCTCGTCGGGGACCCGGTTAGTCTAGTGGTTAGGGCCTGATGACGAGGGTTCGATTAGCGGAGGCATGTCGTGCATGGACCGCGGCGGTACGTTAACGAGCACACCACAAGTCTAGAGTCAGTCCAGAGCGTAAGCAGGGTCGCGCCATGCACGTGAGATGGGACACTTCCTCCCGTTCCGTCGTCATATGGTATAGGGCTAGAGGGGGGGGGCCAATGGAGAAGTCCGCCAGGGCCGTGCGTTTTCGATTTTTTTTGTGTGTTTCCCCTTGATTGACAAACTCCAACATGGTTCCCTCCAACGCGCGAGCGTTGCGTCTAGAAGCTTCAGAAAGCACTTATAGGACATGGATAGCAAGAGACATAGACACCGTGCCCTTGTTGGAGGCCTTTGTGTGGAGGTGTCGTTGCGCGCCCCACAGTCACCGAGGGTACGACTTGTGACTGCCTCACATATTTTGCTCAGCGAGCTATTGTATGTGCGACAACAAGACATTGCATTGCAGACACGGGACAACAAAACCGTACAATTACTATGCCCAGGATGCGAATGCGAACAAGGTTGGCAGAGCTGACACGTTGGACTGGGATGACAGGGACGGCGAAGTTGTCACTGTCATTCGGACCGTTTCCTGAGAGAGTTCGAGCTACCAGACCACCATGGCTGTACATGTGTTGTATCTACATACGTAGGCAGCATAGCCATGGCAAGCGGACCTTGATGTGTTGAGAATGGTTGGTTACAAGGGGAGAAACCCTGGAGCCAATCGACAAGGAGACGGATATTTGCTGGAGCCTGGGAGTGGTAGCAGCTGGTGCAGATCTGATAATATATCACCAGTCAAGATCCCAAGCAGGTCATTCATGGCGCCGGCTAGCGCGCCATCTTCGTAGTGCGCTCTAGTTAAAGTTCCGGTCTGGGCCATTGAATGAGCCGGGCAACAGCGTGCCCCACCGTCTGACGGACCACCCCGGAGTAGTCTCCGACGGGTACCCATGGTACCTCGTTGCATGCATGTCTTTTAGGGTTTGGCGACACATCCGCTCTTGGCCGATTCCCAACCACATGGTCAGGTGGCTTTTAGTCCGCATCTATGGATCATACGACGTGTACATGGCGGAATCGAGATTTTCGAGCAGAGATTGGTTGCATGAATTCAAGAAAGAAGGAGGCATCTGGATACCTGGGTTTTCCCAGAGACAAGAAACTGAGCATGTAGTGAGTTGGAAGAGCAAGAGAAGAAGAGACTTACTCTGTCTTTGCGGAAGCGACGTCAAGAATAGGCCATCACGGTGCGGGTCATCTCGCTCCGCGACAAAACCGGTTTAGCGCATGTAGCAGCGGAGATGGGCACGGCAAACGCTTTCGAGGAATCAAACCGTAAGGGAGCACAATCTTGGCGCACACTCCGGGACTTTCCTTGTCGGCATGTGGTGAACGGGAGTGATTGTGTTAGTGAGCCGCAAAACTTTGACCGGACTCACTCGCCTATTCTGTCAGGGGAGGCGGCGGGAGGACAGCAAAACCTGGCCAAGTGAAGCCGTTGGTACTGTGCAAAAGCGTTTTAGCGGCCCAGCCCACGCGCCTATTGCTTGCCTCACTGGGCATTTACCAGTCCTGATTCGTTCACTGTCGTTCTCGAAACAGACTTTATAGTTTGAGAAGGGGGGGTTGGTTTGCGAAGAATAGTCGACGGTGACCTTGCTAGTCGTGCGTTTGGATCTTCGCGCGTTACAGCGCCCCTCCTTCCCCCCCCCAAATATCAAATATTGACTCATTATCTCATTACCGCGACAACCGAATAATGCTGCTTCAACTGTCGTGTTCGCCAAGCCCTTGCCATGCGCGGATGGGTTGCTGGACATGACAGTTGTCAGGGGTTTGTGATCACCGAGCTGACATACAGGAACGTGGAGAAATAGAAAGCTAGACGGCGATTGGATATAAAGATTTTGATTGGTCGGGATAGACTTCCGTCACGTTCCACAATAACGTGCGTATGTACATGAAGCTTAGCATCCGTGATCGATCTGATGGTAATGCTGATGCTGGAGATGAGGATGATGAGGATAGTAATGACAACATCGCCGATGAGGGCCCGATATTCTAGATGCAGTTTGACGGTAGGAAATAGTCAACCGTGAAAAGGTTAAAAAAAAGAAAAAGAAAAGAAAGAAGCCAGAAAAAAACTCTTTCAGTGGGTATAATGCAGATTAGTGCTTGCAAGTTTGCACAAAGTTTGAAACAACCACCCATGCAACAAATGAAATACATTTGCTGTCGTTTGAGTTATTAATGTGTGCCGCTCTTGGTCTGCTCAGAAGGCCAAACTCGATGCTCATAGCGGCCCGTGTCTGCAGCAAAAGTGTCACGGTACATGGGACGTTCTGGTGAGGGATGCTGAAGACTGGATGGTTGCCCCTGTGGTGGCGGCTGCTGCTGCTGCTGCTGAGGCGAGTGATGGACCTGAGCATTCTGAACAGGGGGGTGAGTCGTGGCTGGGGGGTATGCCTGTGGGGCGTAGGGGCGAGCATCGTGTGCAGAAGAAGGAGCATCCATATGATGAGGACCCAAAGCAGGATTATAGTTGTTGGTCCTTCTGCGGACATTGCGCTGTTCTTCTTCTCTCGACTCTTCTTCGTAGCCGTCAAAGGAAGCCTCTGACCCCTGGGCTGTTGTGCAAGAAGGGGCACGAGAAGGGTCGGTAGATAGCCGCCTCAGGCGAGGAGACTGGGGTCGTGGGTGGCTTCTCTCTGGGTGGGTTTGCAGGGCCAATGCTCTCCAGTAGTCTCTCTCCTCGCGGTAAAAGGTGGCGTCTTCGGTGGCGTCACGCACGCTCTGTTCCAGCCTCGAGATGCTCATGGAAGCCTCTCGCTCCTTCTCTTTGCGTCTAGCACGAAAGCGTGCCGACGCGCCCGCGTTGCGCCTCCTCTTTTCATCGGCGCCTTTGGAGGCAGTCTGGGTCTCTACGGGGATTTGGCGAGGAGGCCCATGCTGGCTCTTGATTGTCATGAGCTGGATGCTGCTTTGGCTTGACGGGGCCATGGCAATCATGCTGGTACGATCGCCATCAATGGAAGGGGGGCCTTGGCGGACATCGTGCATTGGAATACTTCCAGGACCATAATGTGATTGGGCAGGATGGTTGTCGTACTGGGTAGAGGCCACCGAAGCTGACTGACTGTAGGGCGAATATTGGGTTATGGGGCTTGCACTGCCAGACTGATGGAAGTTGACGTTGGGGCGGTGCATATCTGGACGGCCCCCCATGTTTGGGGGCGGGGTTGGAGCTGTAGGTGGAAAGTAGTGGGTCCGGCCTGCAGCAGGTGGTGTTGGCAGTGCCGAGTGCTGCGGCGTTGTCACCTCTGAGGGACGCGTGCTTGCCGTCAGGAATGGTGATTGGTGTGCATCTATGGTGCCTGTGGGTGGTTTCAGCGTAGTGACAATATGCGTCTTGCTGGCCTTGTCGTGGAGGGTGGGGCGCATTGGAGGTCTTCCTGGGGGCGCAAAGGGTCTCTGTGTATGTTGATCTTCTCGAGAAGACAACACCGAGTCGACACTGTTTGGGCGGCTGATGGAGGGCAAACTCTGCGAGTGTTGGGTATCGACTGGAGAGGAGGATTCCAAGCGGGAAAGGCTGCGCCTAGGGCCTTGATGCAGCGGCTGCTGCTGCTGCTGGACCATGTCGTTTTGAGGATTGAGGATGGAGTGGACGCCAATGGAACTGGCATTGCGGCCCGGAGGAGTCATGGAAAGGCGGAGAGGCGGCAGTGAGACTGGGGGGTTTGCTGGAGGCTCTCGTGGGCTCCGGTATGGTGGATGCATTGGTGGATACGACTGGACGGGAGACATTTGAGGCGTGGAAGTCTGCTGGGGCCGAGAAGGGCCAGTGAAGAGACTCGACTTTGAATCGACGTCGTCACAGCCCCCTTGGCCGGCGGCTGGCAACCATGGGCGTTCTGACTTTGGGTCGTTTGTATATGGGGGGGTCAGAGACGACTGGAAGCGGCGTGGAAAGAGAGGATGGGGAGCCTCGATAGCGGGGAGAGTTTGGGTAGCCAGCGTGACGGCAGTGTTTGTTGGGTCGCCCAAGAGACAACCCAAGACTGAGTCAAGACAAGGGAGGAGAAGGAAAGGGAGAGTACAAGTACAAGTACGGGTGGAAGAAGCAGCACAAGCAAGCGTCGAGTGAGGGCGGCTGAGGAGCGGAAGGTGGAGTGGAGGCCGAGATGTGTTTTATTGGAGCACAGATTGGAGAAAGGCCGAGGGATACGGGCGGCCAGGATGAGGCGAGCGAACGAGGCAGAGTTTCCTAGTAGGGCAGTTGGAGTTGTGTGGGGCTGAGGACCATTCCGTTCCGAGTTTGGTGTTAGAGGGAAGTTTGTGTGTAAGTAGGTAGGTAGGTAGGTAGGTAGGTTAGGCAAGGTCAGCCAAGGTAGGACAGGATAGGATGAGACGGGGTGGAAAGGGAGACGGAGAAGGAGGGAGCAGAGCCATGGATGGATGTATACATATAGTATAGCAGGCGAGGGTAGGCGAGGGTTGGAGGCGGGTGTCAGTGACGGGCGTCGACACTCGGGCCAGGGCCGGGAGAGAGATACAAAGTGCGGTGTATGGTTGGGGGATCGCTCGCCGCAAACCCTCGAGGGATGGAAGCCATGTTGCGCGACGACGAAAAAACCCTGGAGCCCTGGTCGGGCGGCTTCTGGCGATGGGCCCCACTTTGTTGCGCAGCGTCGGGCGGTGCCAGGGTATGCTGGCAGGGCGACGAGGTGGTGTGTGTGTGTGGGTGCGTGGGTGCGTATGTGGGTATGTGGGTGTGTGGGTGGTGTGGGTGTGTGTGCGAGGGAGAGGGTGCGTGCGTGTGCGTGGGTGGTGTGCGTCGAGGGGTGGGCAGGGCGCGCTAGGCCGCTTCTGGTCAGGCGCGTCGTGGCCGGCAACTGGGCGCATGGCTTGGGAGGATGCGCGGAAGCGGACGAAGCGACTGAGTGCACAGGCCGGCGGGAGTGATTCCGGTACATGTCCTGTCATGTCGTGGCTGGCCGGGGCCGGGGCCGGGGCCGGGCAAAGCCACACCACACGGAGAGACAGGCGGACAGCCAGACAGGCAGCGGGCGGGGCAGGCCAGCAATACTACTTAGTCTTGTGCACGCTTGCTTGCTGGCGTGCTGGCGTACTGGCGTACTGGTGTACTGGCGTGCCTGCCTAAAATGCCCGAAACGCTGCCGCGCCTGCCAAACGGCGACTATCAAAAAAAAAGGGCGGGCTTTGCCCACTCACTGCCTGCTGTGTTCACCGCCCTGCCCTTGCCGTATTGGCGTATATATGTACGTACATATATATCTACACTCTACACTTGTATGGGCTTATGTACATATGTATATACGTACATACATCCATCCATCCATACATATATGTGGAACCAATGACCAGCCCCAACGTCAGCCCTCTGTTACCGCCTCGCGCCTGCCTGCCTTCTGTACATACACACACACACACACACACACACACACACACACACACACACACACACATGCATACACATGTGTGTCGTATCTATCTACATACATATACGCCGATCGATTGGGCGTGTGGCGAGGCGCGTCGTATGCACTGCGCTGCCATGCCATGCTATGCGCTGCTATGCGCTGCCCAAGTCGGCCAGCCCACGGCTAACGTCTCGGGACGGTCAGCGGCACAAACGCCCCGTCTAGCAGCAAACTGAGATTACGCCAGCCTGGCTCGGCCGCCCCCCAAAACGTGTCTGCTAGGGCCGTGTCGGGCCTCGTCCAACCATCACGTGGGCTCCGTCACATCACACACATAGACACCCTTCTGAAACCCCATCCGGCCTCGGATTGCGTCCTCATGACCAGCCTGCCCTCCAGCTGATGCCTTGCAGACGGCCAAACGCGCCATGCCCACACCTGCCTAGTCCGCCATCTCATCATCACCCATCGTGCCTGCCCTTGTCGTCCCCTGCTGCTTCCTTCCCTACCTCCCTTACCTGTCTGTGTGTACACACGCATTGGATAGACACCGTACACACTCACGCTCATATTCACACTCATCTCTTCACTCTCTCTCTCCTCGTCTTCTCTCTCCCTCTTATCCTCTTTTTTTCTTCTCATTTTTATCCCTCATCACATCCCCTGCACACTAACCGCATACCAACCACACGACGCAAAAGCCGCCTCGCTTGCCCGTCCGCCCATGCAACCTGACCCGCGTACTGGTGGGGAGCTTTAGTCCTCAGCCCCTGTACCCGAAGCGGGATAGCGACTCCCGTGGCTGTGGGTAGCACGCTGGCTGCCCTTGGACAAAGCTTTCGAAACTTTGCCATCGTTGGCTCGCCTGCTCCACCAGTTTCCGGGCCCGCGCAGTCGGTTGCGCCGCCAAGACGGTGATCCAGGGGAGCTCCAGCCCTCCTCGTCCATCTCCCATTTCCACATCACGTCATCGGTCCTATCCCCCCGACTCTTGCCAGCCTCAGTCAACTTGTCACCCACTCCCTTCTCTCCCTTCCAGTCTGCTCAGCCTCCATCGACTAGCCCCCTCTGCTGTACGCGCTGGTCTTTGCTCATCCTATGCTCTGTTCTGTCGCACTCGCTTTCCTCTCGACGCTTGCCTGGCCCCCATGCGCGCGCCACTCTCCCTGCCTCTCCCCCTTCCTCTCTCTCCCTATGCGAAGCCCTTTAGCTGCCCACGACCCACCTCTGTTGCAACCACGTGTCCAAGAACGTCACCATCGCTGCTCATGACAAAGAAAAAGAAAACAAAAACCACAATTGACACGCCAGACAAAGCAAAGCCAAAACAGGCAGTCATGGCGAACCAACGCCTACCACCCACCAAGTCCTGCAAAACTATTCCAATCTCGGAGCCCTTGGCTTACTCAGTGGTGCCATATTGCCATCATTCTTGCATTCTGACAAGTTTATTTTAGAAGAAGAAAAAGAAAAAAGAAAAATAGCCTTGGTTGGCCTACAGGAGAGATGGTCCACGAGCCCGGGCTGATGAGGATCGACGACAACGGCCGCCCTCCAGACACACACTGCAGATGGCTGTTCGGAGTTTTTTTAGGCTTGGTGCCCTGGGAGCTAAAATATGTGCCCCGATACGCGGCGCCAGCTGCTAGCTTCGACAACTAGAATTGCCGTTGCCATGATGCAATCCATGGTCGACGTCCATCTGGCAATCAAGGTCCATCGACTCTTCGCTGCAACTCGACATTGCACCATGTACACTCTCCCTCAGTGCCTTAATGCCATATGCACGCCGTGAGACGGTCACGACGCAAATTCACAACCCCTCATGATTCACTCCATGCTGTCGCGCCTTCGCCGTCGACTGTGGATCCCCGGGGGGCCCGAGCTGAGGCGTGGTAGTCAATCGTGCCTAAGGCTCTGGCGCGAACCGTCAAGCAGCAACTTAGGCAGCCCCTCACAAGACTCACCGCACGTTTGGCTAGGCATAGTTTTCATCCCATGACATTACTAGCAAACCGCTTGCATACACATGCAACCAAACCTGCGGCCCGTACTTGGAATCCATGCCCGTCATTGGTTTGGATACAAAGCATACAACGCCCTTCCGCAGGCTACACCCTAGCCCTACTACCGCTGCAACGCTGCTGCAAAGCTTTGCTGGAACCATCTCCATCCGAACTGGCCTTGAGACATGGATGCATTCCTCCATACTTCTTTCTAGTCATTCTGCCACACGTCTTCTTACCCAATCTGGCCGCCTTTCCTCGTTGCTTGTCTGCGTCAATTCAAAGTTCTACTAGACTCGTCACTTCTTTTACTCAACAATATTAGGTTCTTGGTGGCTGGCCTTTCTGCAAACTCGTCCACATGTACGCTCATTCAACCGCCACCATCGCGATGCTGACAAGCGGCAATGGCGGCTTTTTCATGCCTCGTGCACATGGACTACACACTTGGTTGAGTCCCAGACAATCCATCTCCACTGCTGCCCTGTCCCTACCCTCAGCATTACCGTTAGCTGTTTCTTCAAACAAGCAACCGGGCATCATTCCCGCCTACCAATCAGCACTTTACGACACGTGCGCAGCTTCGGTAGCTAGTAGGCCGAAACGCTTGGCCAACGGCTATGCACAACAACACAACCCGTCCCTCTAGACTAGTCTGATGTAACTTTTCGTTCATATTTTCGGCCCATTCCAGCCTTGGTGCTGGTTCGCACTGCCTGTGCTGATTCGATTGGCTGGTCCAACTATGCGATGAGCGCCAGCGCACCATGTCATCCTTCGCAGAGACCCATGGATAAATCACCCATCTCGCCACCTACCTCTATCTTGAGAATAGCATCTTTCGGACAATAGCATTTCCGAAGCGCATTCCCCGTTTTATGATGAAACCAACAATTCGAGTCATGCCTTGTTCTCCTTGCCATTTTGGCCCTCTTCTCAGTTGCACAACATCCGACTCTGTACCCTGCACGCTAGATATGCAAGTAATCCAAATTCGCTGCATGCGTGTGGGGTGCGTTTTCTCCTCTTCTTTATGCCTTTCTGCTAATTTTCCGTGGGTCGGTTGTGCGATCCGGCTCGTATCGTCCACCCTTGTTTCTCACGTCGCTTCGTTTCACTTCGCTGATTTGTAGATAACACACAAACATGGATTCTAGCTCGCTTACCCTGGGTCATTCCATGGGATAACGCGGTAAGTGGTACGACGTTTGTGTAAGCAGTAGAGTAGCACACAACAACAGTCCACGTGCCGGCAAGGATGCCCAATGTCGGCTGTCTGTTGCAGCATGAGAAAGTATCTTGTTTTCTTCTATTGGGCGTGTAGAAGCTCTCCGCTGTGGTAATACTGGTCTGGACCCTGCACAGTACTTCGGTTTAATTTGCAAACACTATTTCTCCTCAGCAACTGGTGTTTACAAGGTCATGTTCCACAAAACAATACCCTGCACCGCTAGCATCACTTTCTACCTAGTCATGCCCTCAATGCTACCAGTTTTAGGCTTTGTACACTGTAAGACGTCTTGTGGAGGAAGACATGCACCTTGTACCCAGTCCCGCCACCAGGCGACTCATGTTGAAACGGAACGACACTTCGCCGTAGTGAAGAAATTGCTCAGTCTGGTTTGCGCCGCGTCATCTGACCCGTCCGTTGTTGATCCTATCCATAAGAAGTGGCAAAGCCTCATGCTGCAGCAAAAAGCACATAGAACAGTCTCACGGGTTAGATCCTAGGACGGCAAAGCGCTTGCGGGCCAGACAGGAGCCGCCTTGATCAAAACAGCTCATACTCGTTGAGATGAAAACAGAAATTAGAACCCAACCAACAATTCTGCAAAACAGGGCCAACACCTGCCGGTACTTGCTTTAGCCCTTATTGACGACAGTGACTCGATACCGATTTGCAATCTTCGCCTAAACATTACCATGAGCTCAGAATCTCTGTCCCCCCGTGACCTAACAGCAGCCTGAGACTTGCGCCCATGGTGCAGCTCGTCATCTTTGCTGTCATTGCATTCGCTGTGCACAACTTGTCGTAATTTTTCTCCTGATCGCACCAACTAGAGTTTACTAGGCTACGCCCAAGTTCAGGGCAATCCTTACACTAGATCAGTAAGAAAAGTCTACTCAAGTGCGTAGAAGAGCCTGAAAAAGCGGTGTGCTACAGTAGAGCGCTGAAACGACCACGGACCTGTCTTTTGGAGACCACTCAGCGCAGTCACAGGGTAGGATCTAGGACCAATAGCTTAATGAGACAAGCAATCCCGTTTGGTAATGCAGGGTAAGGGTTGACCAAGCTCTCTGGCTTCTTACCGGCACCAAGCAGCCCTGTCAATAGGAGCGGGTCTTGTTCATTAAGAAAAATTCGCTAAATTGGTCTTTAGGGGTCTTGTCTGTGGAGCATATCCTGGACACTTGACTCTTCACATGCATTTAGTGTGACAAAAGCCACCCAGTCAGGGTTTCTGTCACACTTCTCTATCCTAGGTGGTGTTGGAGACCGTTCCACGTCGTCGTAGAAACGTCAGCTTTTTTTTCTCACATAGATCTATCTCCTAGTCAGTTTTGTTGTTCTACAAGCTTTCTCAGAATAGCTCGTACATGGTACTATTCGAATTGATATCTCTCTCTACTATTTGTGCATAGAATGCTCATTCCAGACGCTTTAGTGATGGAGGACTTTGTAAAACTTAACTGTACAAATTTCTTGCATAGCTCTTTTGTTATGGGTTTCTGGTATACACCATTTTCCCATAGCTGTAATACCATGCAGAATTTATTGTTTCTTCGCAGTCGGTTACCTTATCTGCACTGAATACTCCTTGGCTTTTTATTATTACTCTCCTGTTTCAGCTTAGAGTTGTGCCTCCTGAGGCTAACCACACCATATCCACTAGCCAGCACATCTACTCCCAACACTAGTCTTGCTCCAAATGTATCGATTGACATAATTCCGGTACATGGCTCGCTATCCTTTGCAGCAACCATCGTAGATATAAAGCAAATGAATTTATCACACATTACTTCATGTTTCTCTCAAGTACATCTGCAAAGACCTATTGAGTGGGTAACCATGTGTGTGTATTGCATTTATTCCGCAAATGATCATCGAGCATAACCAATGCTACTGTCAATGCCAATTGAAGAGAATCGAATGATTTCCAAATTCTTTGTGCTCTTATGAGAGTAAAAAGTAGTTCCTCGTAGTATTGTGTCGTCTACTAGGCGCCGGTAACATGAGACAGCGGGCCGGCAAATGCCGACGCAGGTCTTGGCAAAGGACACGCTTACGTCCATGTCCACGCATCTCCACGCAACATAGCCAGCTGCGCGTTCACTCTTTTCGAATCCGCAACAATGAGGCTTCTCGACAGCTTTGTTTCTTCGCTATTACTCTCGAGCGCAGCAATTGTTTCTGCTGCTTCGTCGTGGAGCTTTGAAGATGCTACCGTGTCGGTTACAAGCAAAGGTGCTGGTGTAGGCGGCGGTTCCAAGGCCAAGTAAGCTCAAACCAAAGCTTTGTATTCGTGCCATGAACGGACAACTGACGCACTTTCTCTAGGCTGAGCCCGTCGACACCACTAGGAAAGTCTGTATCACTAGGCCCGACCGACACGTTGAAGCTGGTCCTCAGCACCGTCGACGGAGGATCCGCAAAGCGACCACACCAGGCATTCCTGACCCTGACTGACCCGAACACTGGCGTGGAAGACTCGTTTGTAATCAGTGTGAAGGAGAGTGGAAAGGGCAAGGTTGATCTCGTATGTACTGCTCTTCAATGGCTTGCTACCAGCATCCTGACCATGATAGTCTCACAAGGACCTACCGCATCAATTCCTGACGGCCGAGAAACCAATTCCTGCCTCTCTCGTCATCGGCTCATTTGGTTCATCCAAGCCCTACAAAAGCAAGGTGTTTGATTTGAGCATCACTCGTGACGCCAGTATTCCCCTCAGCATTCCTGAACCGCCCGTACGCTTCGCTGCCGAGCCCGAGATTCACCACATTTTCCGCAGCGACCCCAAATCTCCACCCAAGGTCATCACTCTGGTATTCACGGCTGCCGTTGTTGCTGCGCTGCCCATCCTGCTGGGAGCATGGGCTACTCTGGGTGCGAATGCTAGCCACTTGGGCAAAGCTTTGGGTAACGCACCTGTCTCACACGCGCTTTTCTATGGTTCCATACTGGCTATGGAAGGCATCTTCTTCCTGTACTACACCTCGTGGAACCTCTTCCAGACCCTACCTGCCGCTGCCGTTGTGGGAGCCGTTGCCTTTTTGAGTGGCAGCAGAGCCCTGTCTGAAGTTCAAGACCGCCGACTAGCTGGCTTGAGATGAGATGGGTCAAGCTGGAAACTGAGGGACTGCAATGCGCTTTGAATATGGAAGACAAGGATTTAAGAAGGAGTCATGGAATACACACTGCATTGCCTCGATGCGTGGAAAAAAGGAAGATGCACAAATGAGGCGGACGATTGTATATTATGCCTGTTGAACGATTCACAATTAGAAATTAGGCTGGGCTCACTGCAATACCAGCAAGTCCACCCGCTTGGTGTCTTGGTGTTCTTCTTTTTTCCCCTTTTACTGTGTTGCTACTGATGCGACGTTTGCTATCGAGGAATTTGAGTTTGAGTTGAGCATTCTCTCCCATTCCATATACTTAGAAACCATGAACCGGCGTATGGCAGCGATTGTATACGCGGACAACGGCCTCTCCCTCTGACTCCATATTGTCTTTGTCTCGAATTGCACATGGATACAAACTCGTTATCAGCCATAGCACTGCCTAATCTGAGTTTGTATGATACAATAACAAGTACAGCCAGATTCTATTGCACAGTATGCGGCTTTTTCTTTCTTTCTTTTTCCAAGTTTATTGTCGTGGCTAAAAAGACGTAAGACATACTCTACGAAGTAATTGTGTGAAGATATGCCATTTTTTTATAATCACATACACTACGATGCTGAAAGAATTTGCGGCTATTTTACCCAGTCCTTCTTCTCTAATTCACCCTCCTACATCATGCCCAACACCCCATCCGCATTCTCCGGCCCGACAATTCCCTCCTCCACCATCTGTCCGAGCACCTTTTCCACATCCCCTCTTCTTCCCTTCCAGCTATCCTTCACCACCCCCTGCCCACTCGACACCTCCTTCAGAATCTCCGCAACAATGGCTTTGGCATCCGCGACGCCACGGACTTGGACCGCACCCGCTTTCTCGGCATAACTTCTCGCCCCACGGTAAAACACACCCGCGTTAGCAACAAGCGTAGCACCGCTCTTGGCCCAGCCAGGCTTCGCGCCTTCAAACAGCGAGATGCGGAAACGGAAGAGATCGGTGTCGCCGCGCGCAATAAAGACGTCAGCCAGACGTGCGGGCGAGAGCAGCGCTGCGTGCGGCGCAGAAGCCAGCTGTGTAAGTAACGTCTGCGTCTGGGTCAACGCTGTCCATTGAATGCTTGTGTCAGTGGCAAATGTCGGCGCTGAAGACGTGTATTGCGTCCCATCTGCGAGGGCTGAGGCGAGATCCATGAGGGCATCTGCATAGGCGGAATGGATGTTGATGGAGGCGAGGTCTGGGCTGGTGGTGTTTTGTGAGGCGGCTTGCACCAGGTTGGTGAAGATGTGTTCCACGGCTGCGGCGTACTCGGTTGATGTGGTGCGCCCGCTGCGGTACTGGACTTCGGCGATGCTGGCTTGGAAGGTGGCGGCTGCGAGGAGTGCGTCATCTTTAGGTGCCGTCGTGATTTCGTCTGCTGCGGATGCGAGACCGATGGATAGCGTGGGTCCGGCTTTGGGCGTGTCGGTGGAGGATTTAGTAGGAGATGAATCAATGAGGGAGATGAGAACGGGAATCTTGTTCGTGGCTGTATCCAGGCCGTCTTCGGCTTTCTTTTCTATGCTCGATAGGTCCAGTGCTGGGTTGTAGAGGCCAAGAAGGGTCGTCAGGGCACTCAGTTGTGCAGTACATGTTTCTAGGATCGACTCTGGTGTCAAGGGCTCCTCGACGGTAGCCCAATCACCCGGTGCTTCTGCATCACTCGATTCTGTCTTCATGTCTTCATCATCTTCCTCCTCTTGAGCTTCTGGCTGTTGCTGTCGTGATCCTCCTTCCCACGCTTCCTGGTACTCGCCAGAAGCCTGTGCTTTGGCGATTTCGGCTTGCATCTGCGTATACTCTTGCTGCTGGCTTTCAAGACATTTTGTGAAGATCTCAGCTGCTTCTTCAAGTAGCGGTCTGGCATCTTGTTTCCCCGCTGCTTGTGTGCCGGTCTCCAGACCAGCTTCTGCAATTGAAGTAAGAACCTGTGCAGTGTTGAAGAGAATATCGGTATTTGTTGGATTTAGCGAGATGGCAAAACGGTGAGAGGCCAGAGTCTCTCCCAACAGCGCAATCCTGTTTCCAAATTGAGACATGATGCGTTCATCTTCTGTAATAGTGTATTGGAGATTTGCTCTGGGGAATGGTTAGTACTCGGCGTAATCGCAGGTACTCCGCCCACTCACTTGTTATATGCAAGGTCGAATGATTGTGGATACAGCCTTAATCCCTGATTGTACATGTCGATTGCTCTGTTGAAGAAACGAGCAGCCTTTGCTGCGTCCCCGGCGCGCCATTTGCCCGCCGCCTGCTCAAACTCATCCGCGGCTTCTAAAAAGTCGTTTTCAGTCTGCGGTTCCTGCGCTTTCGACTTGCCCTTTGGCTTCGGTCTCAGAAACTCTTTTCGCTTGGGCGGCATTTCAACAAAGACAGATGGAGGAAAAAAGTAAAAGATAATCTTGGTTTTGGTGTTGTCTCGTAAAGTGCGGCCAGTCAGTGCAAATCCCGAGTGGCAAATCTGTACAAGATCAATTGGATATGATTTCTCAGCAATTTCCACAGCACGCCATACTTGTCTACTTGATCTGAAGATGACTGGTGTATAAGACTGTCTCTCAGAGACATCGCCTTTTGGATGCGAAACTTCTTAAGCACCCCGCTTCCACCTGCCCCACTTTGAATAGCCCTGCCAACCTTGGTTTTCTGCTATCCGCCTTTCAGCATTCACTTCAGCTTCTCCTTCTGGAAGTCATCCCAAAGCAAGCTACGGTCAACCAGAAAGCCCTCTTCGTTAAACGATACACCCTCTTCTTTCAGCAACTGCAGTTTCGATTCCTGGTTTTGTCCGCTCGGTGTCTTCTTCCAGTCACCTTTGAAGCCACCAACAAACTGTATCAGTCAGCACAAACCATTCAAATTTCCACCGCGGAGCACACACCCCAGTGCTGGCGATACACCGATGGCAAGGTACTGCTGGGCAGAACGGATTTACGCGTAACGCGCCGCCCACAGCTCGCGGAGAGCTGTTCAACGCTTTCGCCATGGCGCCATACGTCGTGACGCGACCTTCTGGAATCTGCTGAAGCGCTGCATATACGCGCTCCTGATATTTCGTGACTTTCTGCTGGGACATGATGAGTTGCGATAGCAATACCATGTAGGAAAGATGCGTGTCCTGTTAAACTGACGCGCAGTCACGTGACATGCTTTCGAATTGACCACTCCCGTACATCTACGTACGATCGGACGACTAGATTGCATCAAATCTGTCAAAAACAGCGAAAAACAGCCGGTTTTCTGAGAATCAGAGAAGTACACATGCAAGTGCGGCTGTTTTGATCGAGTCGCATGTCGATTTTGAGTAGAAGTTCTTTCAAGCGGCCAGTACATGCAGCAGGTAAATCGTTGAGCCATCTCCATATCTGCTGACGCCAGCTTGTAGAGGGGAGCCCGCCAAGACGTCTAGAATCGAACATACGTCAACGAATGTCTTACCTGGCTATGTGTCGCTACCACCATTGAGCCAAATAGCCAGGTCTATCCTTGGTGCACTGAGCATCACTCGCACTTCAGTCGACAGGGGGCTCTTCGATCCATGGTCACTAGGACATCTGGATATTCTGAACGCAATTTTGGTAAAATATACATAGTAGATTCACCACGATTTCTCTACTCCGGCAGGTCCTGTTGATGGACTTACTCTCTGCCGACGAGACGTAAACTTCATGCGACGAGATGAGTCACTGTGCATAACAGACTCGAAAGAGTATGACCCCCGATAAACGGAAACTAAGAGAGATGCAAGCGCCCTCCCTTTTTTTTTCGTGCCCCACGCTACTGCTGCTACACAACCTTGTAAAACCTTGTGCTTAGGCGGCTTGACAGCCAGATGAGTGCGACACAACCAAAGCAGACACTAGCCGGCAAGTCGTCTTTTCCACGGACTGCTATCACGAGAACGTATCTCCTGTTCGTACCGCTGCGGGCCGAGCTCCACTGGTCCTCACAGGGCGATCGAGTGTCTACAGCAAGTGATTCGTAGGCACTGACGCAGTCGCGCCGTGCCGCCCTCCCTTTCCTCCCTTCTCCATCCGACTAATGAGTGGGGTCATCGCACGAATTGCTGTGCGAGTAAGACAGGCCCGCGGTGGGTCCGTACTCGTCGCGATGTCGACAGGAGTATGTCATGCGTCCTGTAACTGGGCGGTTAACATGAGCAAGCACTGGACTCGAACATCAGCACTTTGACTGCTAGGGCAATCAAATGTAGATACGAGACTCCGGCTGTGTGAGCTGATGAGTTTGCGCTATACACAGCATCACTATCGCCTCGAATACTAAGCACTGGCTCGGTTCTGCATGGCATTCAAAGTGACGGGCAAGTCTTGCCGTATGGGTTGCAACACTTTCTGGGGTGTCTCAGATTCCAACATCACTCTGGAGAACTAGCAAACCTTGGGTCAACTTGTTGAACATCTGGACGGTAGCTTCCCACAGGCGTCGTCTCCTTGGATGAGCTCATAGAATCCTTGTATCGAGCCGCGACCAGTGGTAAGGCCAACGACCAAATACTGTCTCTTATTGGCCGTAGCCCTTCACCAGACCCTTCTCTAATCAGTATAGCTTTGTCACATGACCATATGGCCATGCGGGCGGCCGTTTTTTTCACATTGGCAGAGCACGAATGAGCGTCCAAAGCTGGGGTCAGCAGGCAAAGCGGCTTAAGCGCGACCTAGACTGTGGATCGTATCCACGACCGGACCCTCCTTGATCCGAGCCGTGAACGAAACCGTTCAGGATGGGAGAAAGGACCGGTTTTTTTTGCCATCGCAGAGGAAAGGAAGAATGGTGAAAACTGTACACGCATGGCGAGTTGCGCAGCTTTTTGATGCGTTGTCACTGTGGCGAGGTCGATCGACTGCTCAGCCTCACATTCGACTGCAGCTAAGCCGGATCGAGGCACTCAGCCACACCCCAGCATGCTTGAGACGGGCTCTCCGGCCGACGGAATAATGCCACCACCTAACGAGCAGATCCGCAGACTCCTCGTCAGAGCATGCAATGGTCACGAGAATAGAGTAACTACGAAAACTCAGAGACAAATTGGGTAAACTCCGCGAAAATCTCTCAAAAAGCCATATGACTGTTGATGCATGGGAAACACAAGTGGCCTGTTGCCCTGCAAGCCCTGATTGAACAGTCAGACAACCCTCGATAGTGAAGGCTTCTCAACGAATCTATTGCCCGACCTGATCGAGGCAGATGCATACGAGCCGTTGATAGCCATTTCGGTCCTTTTTTGAGCTCGATGGCACAATCGATGGCTGATATTCAGGCAGATATGGTGAGCTGAATGTAGCATGTGTGAGCTGGAGAAGTGGATTTGGACAAGTGAGCACTTCTGCCATGTCACCGCTGCTTGTCAAGACGTCTCGTTGAAAAGAGCAAGACTCTTCAGCTCTCAAAACAGGAGCCCTGCCACGAGTAGTGTCTCGAAAAAGTAATGGTAAACGCGAGGCTTGTGGAAAGGGTTGCTGGGCGTTTGAAACGGCATAATGTTGGTGGGTAAGGGTCGGATGGGGGCGGCCTCACAGCCAATTGGGCGCTTTACTTGGCTGCCGCCGCGCAAGGTCTGTCTACGAATCACCGCCCACCACCTCCGTTCAGCAACTCGACTGGCTGTCCTCCCCCCCTTCGAGCCAGAGGCCTCCACCCACCTATCCAAGCTCAAGCGCCCGTAATGGACCAGGATGTCGCCGTGCCGGAATAAGCCCAATATCGCAAGGCGGCCGGCGATGGCTCTGGCGAAGTTGTCTTCTCATCAAGATGCGCACGCCGCGAGGGTTGTTCGTACGTACATATGCAAGCCTACGCACCCCGCAACAGCAGTGATCGCTGAAGCGATTACATCCAACAGATCCCATTGCTGAGCTTACGAAACTAAACAGAGTACATTCCCGAATACCCCAGGGCTACTCGAGAGAGGCCTCTGCACTGGTCCTCCGTTCTCGAGACGGCTCATCCGCAAAAGCCCCACTGAGGCGACTGTCGGTCGAAGCCCCGCGCTTGGACAGTCGACCCTGAGGTAAGAACAGACGAGACGGGACGCGTGAGCTTCCGTCAGGGCCTGAGTATAACACCCTTCATTATCTCGTTGTTCCTTGCCAGCGACGTGGTCGATTTTCATCCCATCTTGCCGTACCCTGGGCACAGCCTCATTTCGGGCTTTGCCGACTGCGCCACACCCATCAGAGCGTTTTCGGACTTGCCGATACATGTGGCATACGAGAAAGAGTTTGACAACCTCACCGAAAGTCTGCACAGATACGCAGGATTGCACGTACCGTTTGACTGGATGACTTATATGGATGGACTTTGCAATCTCAGTCGCTGCAACAAGTCCCGAATCGCCACCCCCATCCGGTTATTCTAGCGTTCCCGCCATCAGCTGAACCTACTGTCGATTCACTACGGAGGTTTTTTTTCAAGCTCACTTTTTTTCCCTAACGGTTTCGGATTACGGGTTTCCGCTTACCCTTGGCTCAAACTCTTTGTCTGAAGCGTCTTACAGGAGGGTAAGCACATGCCTTCATGAGTTACTCGGCGCACACAAGCACCTGCTGTACATCTAGCCGCGTTACACAAGGCTACCCAACATGGCTTCTTATAAGTCACAATACCCTCCTTCAAGGAGGGTGGAGGATAGAGCACCCATTACCCGGTTACCTCAACGATCCATTACTCCGACTACAGGTGCATCGCAGCTATTAGCCCCCAGCCAATCTAAACTACAAAAGAGGAAGCCACCAAAAGATGACGAGACGCAGCACAGAGTCGTAAGCCAAGCAGGGTCGGGTCCAACATTCAGCTTGCGCCACAGGACGACCAGCCGGTCTACGCCCATGTTTCCTCAGCACTCAAGCGCTTCAAGTTCGAAACCAACGTCCCAGACTTCAACATCTCGGTTACCCAAACTCGAGGTTCCCCAAAGTATACGTACACCTTCGCTCGCATCGGGATCATCAGCATCAACCATCGAGAGCCCTCGATCGAATGTTCTCCGGAGAAAGCAAACGAGTGTTGGGGTGACGACTAGTCGACAGGCAATACGGATAAGGGATGATTCAATGTCATCCCAAGATGATGCTCAACCGATGGAAGGCATACCTGGCGGCTACAAGGACCCTTTCTCCGAGACTGTTTTGGGGATCTCACTGCCGCCATCCTCAACAATACTGGCTTGCTCCGAAGCCCAGGTCGAATCATACAGCAACCCGCTTTACGATGATGAGATTGGGCCCACAGATGTTCTTCCTCTTCCGGCTCCACAATATGCGCTCTCCGTAACCCCATCAACACGATACTCAGAGTCTCCAGGACCTTTCAGTGTCTCATCAACCCCTACGTCCATGTCCTCCTACTCACCAGCAGCGACTCTTTCGAGGGCTTCGAACCGGACACGGCAAGCAAGTCCCTTGCAGAGCAGGCCGCCTGTTACTCGACACAAGACTCCAGATGAGACTAACAACCGCCACCCACACGCACTTTCTACCGTCAGAGAGTCTTCCACATCGTCGTCATCGACTTCCACCGTAGTCACTGAAAGCGCGAAATATAAAGACAAGCCATCACCCAATGCGTTAGCCACTCTCCCTCAAAGCCCTCGGACATCTGATGTAATATCGAGCAAGAACGAGAAACCGCAAGTCCAGGCACCCCCAGAGTTTGCTCATCTTGCAACCCAATCTCCTGTTTCGATGCCATCAACCAGACGACCATCGAGACCCAGCAGAGACGGTGCTCCAGAGTTGTCAGGATTCCGAGGCCCATCGCCAGTCATCCAAAGTAACATGCCTCACTTCCCATCTCATCATAAGCGAAGTGCATCATCTGAATCCAGGATAGCCCTGGCATCCACATTGAGATCCAAGACGACCACTCCAGCAAAACAAACTTTACGACTTCCATCACCGAATCCATCGTCCGCATTGCCACCACCTACTCGATCAATTTCGCGTGGGCCCACACCAGACTTGCAGCTCGATCGGAAAACACGAAGAACTAGTAGTGGACCTGCGCCAACAACGGCTCCGAGCCCGAGCAAAACCTCCAGGTTCGGCTTTTTCACGCGTCGCACGAAAACTGAGCCTGTTGTTCCCACAAAGTCAGATGGCAAGTTGCACCGCAGAGGACCAGCAGCCGGTACTGGCCATGAGGGTTATGGGCGCTATGCGGTCAGAGGTCGCAGTGGAAGTTCGATCAGTAGCAATAGCATTGGACGTTCTGCCAGCGCTGGCACAACGACTGAAAGTCTGGACAAGACACCTTCTACCCGCAAGAGCAGTATGACCAGCACAACAAGTGGAGAAATGGACGATTTCTTCCTGAACCGACTTGCTCCAGTAATCATTCGGGGTACAGGAAGCAGTACAGAGCTGTCGCGTAGCCCTGAACCAATGCAGAGTACCAGCAGTCTCGAAGTATCTATCAAGCCAACGGCAAGGAGTAACAAGTCTGAGGGCAGTATGTCACAGTCTACGATTGAGAAGACCCAACCAATATTGTTGCCTTCTGCGATGCCAGACACAATGCGTGGAGTATCTCCAATGAAGAAAATGACCATGGGGCTGCGAAGGCCTTCAGAAAGCGACGACGACATCAAAAGATCGACTCTCCCTGGTGGTCCTTCGTCTTCAAGTAGCCGCATGGCTGGAAGAATTCGCAAGAATTCTATTAGTGAAGCCGCGTCTGAGATCAAGGAGGGCTCATGGCTGAAGTCATCGAAGAAGAACAAGGCTGAAAAGGAAGCATCAAAACCATCTAAGAGGTGGAACTTTTTCCAACGCGCCCATGCAGGACCTCGTGCAGACACACCAGCAGGCCCTTCGGCCAGCCCTAGCAACAAAACAACCACTTCTCGTTCTGTCGCGCACTATGCTTTGATGGATCAGTCGGGTCTTGGCCTCGATGATATCGAGCAGCTGATGCAGGAGGCTGATGAAGGGACTGAGAGCGCTCTCTCCGATGATGAACCTGGAAGGAAGGAGCGAATGTTGTCCATGCTGCTGCCACCCAAGCCGATTCTCGAGCCTAGCCTTGTACCACTGGCACGCCCTGCCTCACCCAAAGTCTTCTTGCGCTCAGAGGCAGCACCACTACTGCCTGAGCCGCACCAACAAAACAAGTTGGTTATTGACACCAACGTTCAGGTTCCGTATGAGGCTGGGCGTTATTCACCGACAGACCTGACGCCCGTGACCGACCTTTCGCGGTCTTCGTCTCCCCTTGCTGAGTCATTTCCAGTACAGGACCATGAATTTGCGCCTTCTTCACATGCAACAATTCCTTCGCAGATCTCTGAACATGAACACAAACCTGAATCTGTACCTGTCAATACTGCGCCTATTCAAGACACCTTTGTACTTTCTCACGATATCCCCTCGCCTGGCCCACCACCTGCCAACCCACCTCCACGACCTAGTCGCCTGGCTCAAGTCGGCCGTATCCCTCAGGTCGTCTCCACCCGTCGTCAGCCAGGCCGTCCATCTTCTCGTTCGTTCTCTCGACCTTTTGTTGCAAACCAACCTCGTCCAACAGCTCTACCGCGTACCTCTTTTGATTCGATCGGCTCTGTAGTTGCAACTGCAGGTCCGGTTGAGCCATATCCCATCCTCCAAGGTCTGAGCGCCCTCAGCCATGGGTCTGCTATTGCGACTATTAGTCCCGAAGAAGACGGGGCAAACCGTCGGAGTGAGTTCTTCAAATTTCCACCTCGCAAAGACTCCGAAGTATCCTATTCGAGTAGCTCAGGCGTTTGGAGTTTTGCTCCGGCTGCAAGTACCGCTGTAGTGCCTAGCCCTGGAGCACCACTATCAGAAGATGAGTTATGGAATGAGTATGACGATTTGATCGACGAGGTTCTCTCGCCCAGCACTACTCACACCACCGAACCTAGGAGTAGCCTTCGCAGTCACCCTTCTCTTGAGCCAATGCCTTTGAGACCTAAGGCACCAATCAATGTGCCGGGCCCAGAGAACCGCGACGACGACGAGGTTACGAACCCGTCTTTGCATCTTCGTCGCTCCAGGCTGCTAGCTGTCCTACACTCCAATCAATCTCCAACTTCGTCAATGTCATTCTCGGAATTCATCTCGGATTACGGCGAACGTAAGATCAGCGTCATCGACCCTGTCACTGGAAGATTGAGCCTACCCGCTAGTCCTCGTCTTTCTACTGGATCTACTGCGAAGCGCTCAACCCGCTCCAGTCTTCCAGCGACCCTGTCACAGAGCGCACGACAGTCAAGAGGAACCACTGCCTCCAAGTCAAGCAGAGACCGTGACAGCGCGGCCACGAATCGATACAGAGACTCACGGCTGATGGATATAGCCGAGAATCAAACCGACGGCCTCCTATCCATGGCAAACCTTCGTTTTGGTGCACTCATGATCAGCAAATGGCTTTCGTTCGGCCGTGTCCTGTTTAGTCCAGTTCACTTCGAGCTTAAGAATCCAAGCGAAGATCGTGTATTGGTCATCGATGGGCTAGGCAAAGACTGGTCCTACTACTGCGCATTGACCTATCCCGAGGCGACTGTATACGACATGGGGCCTGATCCATCTTCGACAACGTCATCTGAGGGTACAGCTGAAGCTTGGTCAACTCTTGGTAACCACCGCCACATCTGCCATCCCTCTCTCAGCAAGGCTTTCCCGTTCCCCATGCATTTCTTTGCATGTGTGGTGCTTCGATTTCCGACTGCACTGCCTTCCTCGGAACACCACTTTGTTCTTTCGGAAGCAAAGCGTGTCTTGCGACCTGGTGGTTATCTCGAATTCAGTGTCCTTGATATGGATCTTGTCAACATGGGCAACCGTGCTCGCCGTGCTGTTCGTGGCTTGAAGATGAGAATGCAAGTTGCAGACGAGAATATCTCGCTCCGCAACATCAGCGACGAGGTCATGGCCGGCATTGGTCGTAAAGGCTTTGTGGAGTGCAACCGATGCGTTGTCGGTGTTCCTGTTGCTGGCAAACTTCCTGGTCTTGATGACATCAAGGCAACTTCTAACCTAAGGAAAGACAGCACAGTGAGCTCAATGGAAAAGACGGCTACTACCACTGCCCGAGCCAACCAAGCAAGGCCTGAATTCTCCTTCTCCGAACTCCTCAATGCCTCTTCAGCGTCAGAGTCTACCAACAACGACATTACTGACATGGTTGCACGAGTGGGCCGATGGTGGTACTCTCGCTGCTACGAATCTCTGGTTCTCCCCGAAGCCGGAGAGCCCGGCGCTGCGGCCTCTGGTGACTTGCTCGAGACTAGCATCTGGCGCGATGAAAGCCTCATTCAAGAGTGCGAGAAGCGTGGTACGAGCTTCAAACTTCTCATAGGCTACGCACAGAAGCCTGAAATGGGCGTCCGACGCACAGTCAGCGTCTAATTATTCTTCGTTTCTATGGAGCTGGGCTCCTAAAGTCCCGGAGACTGTTACAACTTTACCACTCATAATGAGTTTCATCATCTTTTTTGGGGGGTCATTTTCCTTTACGGTGTTCTGCTGCGTTCAAGCGATTGATATTTCCTTATACCCTCCGTTCAATTTGGACTCTGCATGACAAAATACGACACTTGGCGTCATTACAATCACTACAACAGAATGGCGCAAACTTCTGCATATAATTAGTGTGCATGACAAGGTCTCTGTTTAAACTTTTCCTTGGCCGGATTGGAACTTGCTGGCAATCGACAATTTTCGGGTTGGCTGAGTTAAGCATTGATTGGTGGAGATAATACCTAGGCATATTCATGTGACGAAGAAACTCGATATATGTAGATACGATTCAAACGGCCAAAATTATACGAAGAATGAATAATTTTCAAGTTGCATATATATCTCAATCTCTGAGTGAAAGCCTTCGACCTCTGCCAAGCGCACTAACCCAAATCCCATCAAGCGTGTCTCGCTCAGACCTTCAACCAATCCGCTTCCAGCACCCTCGGTGTTTACCTTTACTCTACTCCACTCTTCGCTGCTGCGACCTCCCATATCCTGGACGAAATCCCGTGGTAATTCGACGCGGAGTTTTGATTAATTAAATAAAATAAAAGAAAAAGGAACAGGTCGAGACAGGACCAAAAGAGCTAGGGAAACGAGGCAAAGATGAATCCAAACTTCCAGGGCGCGCCAGATCGAGATGATATCAGACTACTGGATCAGCTGCGTAGTCAGCTGATGCCAATGATCAAGACCATGGAGAGGTTGCAGGTTGAGATGCAATTCAAAATGAGCCGGGGAGAGGCTGTGGATTGGTAAGTGTGGGTGATGTTGGTTTGGTGGCATTCGCGAGGCGGTGTCAATCCACGTTCCTTTCTCTAGTTACGTGCTCTCTTCGCACAAAAGAACAAAACCATAACAAAAAACGACATCTCTTGTTTTTTTTTGGGTTGGAATCCCCGTCGGAATAGAAAAGTTTGGCTCGACATGAAAGCTAATGCTTCGCCTATAGGCCCCAAATTCACCGTGCCACCACTATGGTAACAAACTACATTACCTCTATCCATCTTCTCATTAATGGAGGATTTCGTCACCAGAACAAACTTGTGACCCAGAAACAGCGCATGCCTTCCAAGGATGCCGCTGGTAACCCTGTTCTCGACGCAAGCGGCAATGAAGTGTTTGTTGAACGGGACGTGAGGCGGCGACTCATCGCGACACAGCCTTTGCCGACTAACGTGGAGAAATTCCAAGCACTCCATCCATTCCCGAATCCACTGTACCCGATGAATGCTGGGAACGGCATGGCGGCAGGCATGGCGGGGACATTGCTGAGGAAGAGGCTGGAGCCCATGGAGGAGGCGTGGGTAGAGGATAAGATAAAAAAGGCAGGGGAGTGGCTGTATGTGCCAGAAGAGTGGGGGATTGACATGAAAAAGAGCAATGCGATTGCGAGACAAGAGGGCGAGAAGCAAGATGAAGATGAGGATGAGGTTCCAGAGTCGGAGCGGCTAGATTCGGAGGCGATACCTACCAAGCGCGTCAAGGATGTCCTTTCAGGAGATGCTATCAAGGATCTCTGGCAACATGCACATCAGGAGGTGTTTGATATGAAATACCTGCGACGAACGTATCCTGCCAGTTATCCTGCCGAAGATGCGCAAGACGCAAATGATGGCGAAGAAGAAGAGGACGAGGAGGACGAGGAGGAACAGGGCGATGAAGAGGAAGAGGAAGAGGAGGAGTTTGAGGACGTCATGGATACCTCTGGGAGCCAGGGGGCAGGGGACGACGATGCTGCCAAACCAAAGGTGTTGATGATGAAGAAAAAGAAGGCGGTTGTTGGCAAATTGCCTGTACATCAATCTTTGCAAGGAGTACCCGTGTTTTCACTGGGAGTGGTGCAAAGATTCGCAGAAACAGGCGAGGTATAGCCTTGTCATGGAAAAATCGCTGGCACCCATGGTAATGATAGAGAAATTTCATTGGGGATTGTATTGTACATTTAATGCAAAACGTGTTTGGGTATCAAAACGACATGACCTGCGATCACTCTGGCCTGAGTGCATATATGCGCACGGGGAACAGCTCTCTTGGCATGCCTTTCTGCTGCTCTGTAGCAACAATCTTGAGTCCTGCCTTTTGGAAGAGCATGCGGAACTTTGTGTCAGAGCGCGTAACGCTCGAGTCCTCGTCGTCGTAAATGTCCTTGTGCCTGATATCTGTTGATATGTTCTCCTTGACGACGATCCAGCTGCTGGTTGCATTGTCGCCCTCTGTCGCCGGCTTGAGCCCTTGCTTGCACCGCTGAAGATACAAGATGAGTTGTGCATCAGTCAAGTGTCCCAGGCACCACTGGTTCCAGATGACATCGTACGTGCCAGACTCGGGGACCCAATCCTGCAGGCCTAGGTTGATGATTTCGCCCAGTTCACCTTTTCCCTCCTTTTGTTCCTCGCTGGCCAAGCTTTGTACTAGTTCGTCGGTGAACTTTTTGACAGGCTCGACGACGTCGACCTTTTCGCTCACGCCGAGTAGCAGACCCTTTGTTATGCGGCCAATGCCCGCGCCGCAGTCAGCGACACGCTGCAAGGGTGGCAGAGGGTCTTTGGATACTGCCTGGGCCCTTCCGCGGCGCAGTTTGGTGAGGAAATTGGAGGAGCCTTGCAAATCAATGCGTGAGGTTTGGGGGAAGCCGCCAAGCATGCCGTTCACGTCGGCCGAGACGCTATTCCAGTACTCGAGCGAGTGAGCGACGTCGATTGAGGCATCGGGGCGCTCGGCGTCGTGGGTCGGGGCAAATGGTGGGTCGCTGGCCATGTCCATGATGGAATGCGGACAAATGAGGAGGGGAAGCTTGGAGAGAATCTGTGATAGTTTGAGCACGCGGACCCTTATGGTTCTCTTCTTGACTGCTGACATTTTTTCGGTGGTTCTGAGGTGATGTTTTCAGGTGGCTTTCCCTGGATTTAACTGGGCCCTTAGGGAGGTGGCCACAAGCAGGGCTGGCCGTTTTTTTTGTGCACAGAGATCGACGTGCGGGGAGAGAGATTGAAGGTCGATATGTACAATGACGCGCCACGGAAGCAAGGTGGGGTAGGTTCCGCTGCTGTCTGCCAATGACGGGCGAGTGAGCACCACGATTGCTGGGAGCCCTATCCGACCAGCGAGCTCGAGAGTGGTCTCGCTCTCATTGCAGCATGGGATAGCGCAACAGCGTAGCAATGTAGCATTAGCAACATGGTGCTGACAAAAGCAGCCACAGCAGAATACAGATACCGTGAAGCTGTCTCAAAGAGGCAGTTGTATGCGACCCGGCTAGTCCCAGCGGTCTCATCGCGGGGGTCCACAGGTGCCGATAGCAGTCCCGTCAATCATCACTGGTAGGCGCAATCACACCTCAGCAGCGTACAGAAAGCTAGCGGAACCCCCCTCTTCACCCATATAAGACATGTCTGGTCTCTACTCTGCCTTGGCTCGGCTTTCCCTTCGCTCTCATACTTCGCTTTCCTTAGCACGACGTTCCGTATACAAGGTCTCGACTACTAGTCTGCTTCCAACTTGGAGATTTTATACGACGCAGAACAACATGTCTGATCTCTTTGCTGACCTCACAGCGCCAAACGGCCGCAAGTACAAGCAGCCAAGAGGTCTTTTCATCAACAATGAGTTTGTCAAGTCCAAGTCGGGGGAGACCATCTCAACCATTAACCCAACGTATGGCCTCCTTCTCTCCTGTCTGTGCTGTGTAAGTGAGCCGCCTAACTCTGGGTCAGGGATGAGAGCGAGATTGTTTCCGTCTACGCGGCAGGTCCGGAAGACGTTGACATGGCAGTGGCAGCAGCACGCAAGGCCCTCCAGAACCCTGAATGGCGTGACATGGACTCGAATGCTCGTGCCGACATGTTGTACAAGTTTGCCCAATTGATTGATGAGCACAGAGAGACTTTGGCCACGATTGAGACGTGGGACAATGGCAAGCCTTACCAGGTCTCGCTCAACGATGACTTGAGTGAGGTTGTCGGCGTCATCAAGTACTACGCAGGATATGCCAACAAGATTCATGGTACCGTGATCAATACCTCACCGCTCAAGTTGGCATATACCGTCCGAGAGCCAGTCGGTGTCTGTGGTCAGATTATTCCGTACGTTGTCCCGTTCTCGGTGAACAGGTAATTCCTAGTGAAGAGAATTAACCGTGTCCAGGTGGAACTTCCCTCTAGCTATGGCGGCCTGGAAACTTGGACCTGCCCTCTGCACTGGTAACACAGTAGTCATGAAGGCGGCTGAACAGACACCCCTTTCTATCTTGTACCTCGGATACCTGGTCAAGGAAGCCGGCTTTCCTCCAGGTGTGGTCAACTTCATCAACGGAGAGGGCAGGAAAGCTGGAGCCGCGCTAACCCAGCATCCTGATGTGGACAAGATTGCCTTTACTGGTTCAACGGCAACTGGAAAGGAAATTATGAAGATGGCGGCTGGCACCATGAAGAACATTACGCTTGAAACAGGAGGAAAGTCACCGTTGGTCATTTTCGACGACGCAGACCTTGACCAAGCAGTCAAGTGGACACATACTGGCATCATGTAAGCCAATTCTTCCCTCAGTGTGTTAAGCTCTTAGTAACGCATTCAGGTACAACCAAGGACAAGTGTGCACTGCAACATCGAGGGTACTGGTGCAAGAGGGAATTTACGAAAAGTTTGTCGAAGCTTTCAAGCAGCATGTCAAGACGACGTCTGTTGTTGGAGATCCCTTCAAGGACGAAACATTCCAAGGACCGCAGGTGACCAAGGCGCAATTTGAGCGCGTTCTCTCGTACGTTGAGGCTGGTAAATCCGAGGGCGCCACGCTAGTTGCTGGCGGAGAAGCGTACAAGAACGTGGGCGGCAAGGGCTTCTTCATTGCACCCACCATTTTCACAGACGTGAAGGACACGATGAAGATCTATCGAGAGGAGGTGTTTGGGCCGTTTGTCGTCATCAGCTCGTTCAAGGAAGAGGAAGAGGCCATTCGACGGGCCAACGACACGACATACGGTCTCGGAGCAGCGGTATTTACGGAGAACATCACCAAGGCCCACCGTGTGGCCAGACGAATCGAAGCAGGCATGGTTTGGATCAATTCGAGCAATGACTCTGATTTGCGCGTTCCCTTTGGAGGCGTCAAGCAAAGCGGCATTGGAAAGGAGCTAGGTGAAGCTGGGCTCGAGGCATACACACATAAAAAGGTAAGCCGGGCCGTCGTACGTGGGGAGGGAGGTATTATCATCTAGGTGCTGACCAGTATGCCAGGCTATCCATGTCAATCTAGGTACCAAGCTGTAAAGAGCGGGGCAAAAGCAAGAAACGGAGTTAGGGAGTCAATGGAGCTACATGCATGGCCCAAGGACAGGTTTGCAGTGAAGAGGGTCGGACCAGCTACGGATGGAGTGGAAGCTGTGGGCTACTAGGACGTCCAAGAGTTCCGCCCTTGGCGCCACGGCTTGGATAGTCGACCCGAGGCCACAGTTGGAGCGAGGGGCTTATGGTGTCAGGAATACAAAATGTCGGTGAAGCCAAAGCAATAAGTTGTTTTGAGTCAAAAACGGCTCGCTTGAAGCATGTGGCGTGTGCGTGAAGAGTAGCCTGATGACCAGTTCCTTGTTGGGCAGCGGATGGAAAAATTGCCGCAAGGGCAGGGACATGTCGAGTGGGATCAACGACATGGTTGTACCAGGTGGCCCAAAAAAAAGGGATCTGTCAGACTGCTTGTGCCGCAGGGCTTGTGCGGGCTGCTGACAGTGAGGCCATGATAACGCTGGGAGGGTATATGTACATATATGTACATGTGTATGTAACTACATGTAGGTATACATAGACTGCTGGCTTGAAGGGCCTTTTTCGTTGCGCCCAAAGTGCACCTGCTACCGAGCAGGATGAGAGGGAGGTGCAGCACAGCCGGTCTGCCGTCGCGCGAGTGGGCGGGAGTTGATACTCTGTGGACATGTGGGTGGTGGTGTTGATAGCTGTGTGCCCAGATGCAAGACGTGGTGTCATCCTGGCCCAAAAGTCTTGGCGAGGCGTGGTGGTGGCACCTGGGCTGGCAACCGTCTTTCTCCCATTTCAGCTTTTCTCTCCTTCTCAGCCTCACAAGTCTCTGTCGTCGTCTCTTCTGCCTGCGTGCTGACGCCACTGTGCTTGGTCAGTACCGCACCGCACCGCACCGCTACCGTACAACCATACGTACCACACGCTACAGCCCCGCTTGCGTGGATTCTCGCGGCGCCGTCGCGGCCGTCCGGGCTCGTGCTAGTCAGCCTTCGCCTGGCCGCTAACACCGCACCCAACGCTGCCATTCAACGACACGGCACAGGCTACGTCGACTAGACGTTGCGGCTGACATCGCTTCCCCCGCCCTGCCACTCTGCATAGCGCTCGAAACCATCGTTATCACCGCTGCACACGCCTGACCTGACTGGCCTTCTGCCCAAACCACCTGCCTGCCTGCTCACTGAAGCCGCCCACCACCGATCTGGCGCGCACGCTGGAAGACGATCGCTCCCCCGTCGCCTTGCCTAGCCTTGTCTGCCACGGTTTGTCCAGGCAGATCACGACTGCGCCGACGGAGGCCCGCTTCCTTTCTTTTCTTGCTCGCCTCTACCGGCCGCCCTAACACAGCCTCAGCCTCTTGCTGCACTGCACTGCACACAACATAGTATACGCACTCGACCATCCCGCTCTCTGGGCCCGACGCCTGCCGTCATCGCTCCCACCGTCCTGACATACGAGCACTGAGGCTACCGCCGGCTTTCTGCTGCAACTGCCCACCAACTCGGCCGCCGCTGCTTCCTTGTTTCATGTGCAAAACATCTACCGCTTCCACGACATAAACATCCACGCTACTCGCCTTCGACACACGCTTCCTGAACCTCGCCACCTCCACCCATCATGGGCAACCAGCAGTCCAGCGGCAAGGACAAGAAAGGCGACAAGGGCGGTGCCGACGGCGTTCCTCTGGGTCGCGAATACTACCGCTCTTTTGAGAGATCAGATACCAAAGATTCAACCCGCTCGCTGCGCAACTCGCTGCGAAACAAGATTCCCGGCACAACAAAGTCCGACAGCCCACGAAACTCGGTTTCCGGCATCAGCGATGCCAACACAAAGGTGGACAAATCGGATGCTGCCTCCACAAAGTCCAAAGGCTCACGGCGCAACTCCATAGCTTCGGCACCCGCCCCGCCCCCCGCCTCTCCCCCCGCCGAGAGCTCGACAGAACCTACAGAAAAGCCTGAATCCGATGCAGATGAACCGCAAGCACCTCCCTCGCCTGTCCACGGCGCAACCGTCGGAACCGGACATGAAGGCGTGACAAAAGCCCAGCGAACTGGCGAGGTTGACCATGTTTCCGATGCCCCACCTACAGGAACTGCCCAACCTTCAGCTTCTGCTCAGCCAGGCGAGTCAATTCTACAGAAGAAAGACCAACCCATTCCCAGGCTACCAGAGCCAGCGGCGCCCACTGATGGTTCGGGCTCGCCAATGGAAATCAGTGCGCTCAAGACCATGGATCTGGATGACATGATTCAACGACTGCTCGACGCTGCATATGCTGGAAAGGTCACCAAGACGGTCAGCTTGAAGAATGCCGAAATATTCGCCATCTGCTCGGCAGCGCGCGAGGTCTTCCTAAGCCAGCCCGCTTTACTCGAGCTCGCAGCGCCGGTAAAGATTGTGGGCGATATCCACGGCCAATATACCGACTTGATCCGCATGTTCGAAATGTGCGGCTTCCCACCCAACTCTAATTACCTGTTTCTTGGCGACTACGTCGACCGTGGCAAGCAGAGTCTGGAAACCATTCTCCTGCTCCTCTGCTACAAGCTCAAGTTTCCAGAGAATTTCTTCCTCCTACGAGGCAACCACGAATGCGCAAACGTTACTCGTGTCTACGGTTTCTACGACGAATGCAAGAGGAGATGCAATATTAAGGTTTGGAAAGCCTTTGTCGATACCTTCAACACACTGCCTATTGCCGCCATCGTGGCACAAAAGATCTTCTGCGTACACGGAGGACTATCACCCAGTCTGTCCCATATGGATGATATTAGGCAGATTGCGCGCCCTACAGACGTACCAGACTATGGTCTGCTCAATGACTTGTTGTGGAGTGATCCTGCGGACATGGAGAACGATTGGGAGTCCAACGAACGGGGCGTTAGTTACTGCTTTGGGAAAAAGGTCATTATGGAGTTCCTCGCGCGACACGACTTCGACTTGGTTTGCAGGGCTCACATGGTCGTGGAGGATGGTTATGAGTTTTTTACCGACAGGGTATTGGTCACGGTCTTCTCTGCGCCAAACGTAGGTCATTTTCATATGCAATTGATTCAAAGCATGGCTGATGTTTAGTAGTACTGCGGCGAATTCGACAATTGGGGAGCGGTCATGTCTGTTTCGGGCGAACTACTCTGCAGTTTCGAGCTTCTCAAACCACTCGACTCGAGTGCGCTGAAGAGTCACATTAAAAAGAGCAGGAACAAGCGTCAGAGCATGCTCAACTCACCAGTACGTTTTACACCAGACATTTCTGAATTTCGCCTAATTCAAGACTCCGCATTATACACATGGCAATACTGACAAACCTCACAGCCCGCACACTACGCACCTCAAAGTTACTAATGTTATGCTGGGTACAAGGTGCTTGCTGTACCCCTGCGCTCCTCATCTGCAAATCTGGCTATATATATGTTGGTACTGCAAAAGCACATATCTTCTAAAGTTGCGGATGATGTCATGCAAACAGACAAGTCGGATACATGCGACGTCACCCAGCAGCCTCGCCGCGTACGGAGGAAATTTATATGGGAAAGAACTGGGCAGTCAATCTGACAGTGCTGCCGTGCCATTGTCTAAAAAGCATAGGCGCAGTAAATGATTGACTCGGGCAAGTATCCAGAAACTGCTGCCTTGTTGATCAGTCATATCAAATCCCTGCTTTGACAGGGCAGCATATGTCGCTGTGGTCTGGAACTATTGAGCGAAGACCCAAGTATGACTGAAGTTGGGGGAACAAAGTGCACTTTGAGAGTCTATGCTCCCTGAGCCTCTTCTGCGTCATATAAGTCTTCCCCTCTGAAGTTCACATCGACCATGTACACCTACAGGCATGTTTCAAACATGCTCAACATCCGGTACATGTTGACAACCGTTCTTTCTTATTTGAAGACTCTTACCGGCTTTTATTGTGAAATTGAATATCGATCTTGGTTTTGTTTGGGGGGGGGGGGGGGTTAAGATGGATGATTCAGTGAATCTGTCTGTTCTCCTCCACCCAGACTTGTTTTTTATTACTCTTTCTTGCCTGACTTGCGCATCAGTAGGCGTAGGCGTAGGCATAGGCGTCAACTTTGGGTCGATTCTGCACATGAGCTTCCATCAGCTCACCCCTCTCCTTTTTTTTCTTCTTTTTCCTCTTCTTCTTCGTCGTCTTCTTTTCTCTCTCTCCTTCTCTCCTATCTGGCTATGGCTAAGTTGGGTTTAGAGCATGTTGCATTGATAGGCTCTGAAATGATTAAATGTGGAGAAGAACAAGGCATGTACATCACATTGATCATGATTAGAACAAATCTTTAAACACTGTCTTCCTGTCTGTCCTCCACCAAATGAATAACTCTCCTGCTGACTCAATCATGCACAATGCACAGTAGGATATAGAGTCACACTATCCAATGTGCTACTTTTCTAGCTCAAGCACGCCCATATTATCTATGAGGTGCAGAGCCAATGCGTAAATTTGCTCATCGTTTTCGACCCCAAATTGTGCGAGTGTTTGTTTAGTTATCCTTTAATTATGCAGTTGGATGGAGCCGTCTAATCTTGCCCGAGGAAAGCTTGTAGGGCAAACCGGCAAGTTCCTTCTAGCTGCTCTGGCTCGAGATCTGCAATGTATTCCATGTAGCAATCACTTTTTCTCTTTCTTCCGGAGTCGCCTTCACCAAGTCATGGGCGCCCTGCCGTAATCTGATGAGATACAATTCGGCTTGTAGTGCCGTAAGACTGTTTCTTGATAGTGCACATTCGACACCTTTGAGGGTATAGCCAGGTAGGCCCCAGATAGCTATGATTCGCATTAGATGGAGCGTCTTTAACGTTTTATGAGGATGAAAAGGTCAGGGCTTCTCTTTGCGTCGAGACTTACCAGCTAATGTATGACAACAAAATCCAAATACACCTCTCCCTAGGCCCTTGGGAATACCCCATGGCCCTTCGAGTTTGGCGCCGAGATATGGATGCTTTACCAATCCACCGAAAGCTTCATACATCCCTAGCCCGAGCTCCTAAGAGATTGGGCGTTTCCTGTCAGGACAACTGTCGCCGGATTCTGATGTTTTGAAACAAAGGGACGAACCTTCCCAGCGACATAAAGTCCGCTACTCAAACCAACAATTTCATCACGTCGTCGTTGCTCCTCGTTGTTTATATAGTATGAGGGTAGGTTGCGGAAGCCGTTGGCTACGTTGTAGAAGAATGCTACTGGTGCTGACTGGGATGAGTATCTCTGACCCGCTGAAAATTCCACTGTTCGAAGACACTCGAAACCTACCTTTCATACTCGTCTTGCTTAAGTCGCCGATATAATGAAGCGTTGCATTAGTTACTTGAAAGGCCCGTATTTGCTTAGACTCCTTGGTGGCCAGGAGAGCGCGGATCTTTGCTGTTCCTCGCAGCCGAGGTGCCTTTTCAAAATTGGCTTGCCAATCGTTCTCATATGATTTACAAGCCATTCTATTGGCTAGTTTGGCTAGATGAGTAGAATCTATAGCCTGATCCTTGGCCTGGTCATCGAATTGCTCCGCATTGCTAGTTATCATCGTGGGGTCTTCGGTCAGAATATGCTTTCTGTTCAAGCGGTGGGAGAAATCTGATGTATTGATGGCGAGATTCGTGAAGAAGCTAGAAGCTGCGGCTGCAGCACCGATAAGAGGTGCCTCGGCGCCTTCGTGGACATCTACTGTTGTTAGCAAGTGTATCTTCAAAGCTGCAATGTAGTCGTACACCAGCGTCTGTGGCGAAGCCTAGAAAGAGTCAACCTTTTTAGAACTCTCCAGGTGAAGGAACGAGCATGATACTCACAGGCGGAGTTGTTTCGGATGTATAAGTCTTTGCTTTGCTAGAACACACGCCGCGAGTCCACTGAGGTGCAATCCGGACTTCTTGTCTTTCCAAACCGCGAGACGATCTGGGCATACGTGGCACCTCATCTCATCTATCCTTAGCGCGCGCTCAAAGTCATGCACTGTCTCGGTCGCCCCATCCTCTTCTGCAATGCGAGACGCCATGTTCTTGACAGCAATGCCGACTTCAGGTCTTAGTGCAAATTTGATACTTTCGGCCAACTCTTGCGATGTTAACTGCTTATAAGGAATAGGCTTTGGACCAGCACCAGCCTTGGCTATCATTTGTCCCCAGAATGGCTGGTCACCAAAGAATGGTACGATAACAGTGGGCTTGCCAAGTGCTATACCTGCTGCTGTCGTGCCTGCACCTCCATGGTGAACGACGCAGGAGACATATTTGAAGAGCCAGTCCTTCACATGTATGAGTCACTGTTTTTGAGAGCGTTGATCTGTAAGTTACTTGTACTTACGTGAGGGCAATTTCCAATCATGTAAATGTTTTCAGGTACCTTGTAAGTTCCTATACCTCCCCAGCCCTTTGAAACAATCGCGCGCACTTTAGCTAGTTTGACGGCTTCGAAGATGAGTTCGGTCAGGCGTGCAGGCTCATCCACGACGATCGATCCAAAACCAACGTATATTGGCATAGCACCATTTCGGAGGAAAGTATCCAAGTCTTCGGGTGCAGAATAGGATGAGTCAGTCTTTAGGAATGAGAAACCTGTTACGTTGATGTGTGCAGGCCAATCTGCCGGTTTGGGGATGAGGGCTTGGGACCAGAGATAAGAGTGAGGCACCTTTAGCCTTTGGAGTAGCTGAAAACCCCATAATGGGCTTATCTACACGACGGAAGACAGTCAGTATGAGCAAAACTGTAAAACATGCCATGTTTCCTACTATATCAAGCTTCAAAGTGTGAATTCTGAATCTATTGATGAGATCTCCAAGTCTAGTCCAGTCAGCAACTTGAGTCCTGATACGTCTGACAAAGTCAATGCAGTTAAATTCTTACCCTTGCCAGGTCATGAGCTCCATGACGGCGAAGCTGGCATAGTTTGCAAGAGATCTGTCAATATTGCCGTATTCCATGGCAGCTAATGGATGGTGAAATGCTTTTGTTGGTGACCACGGCATAGTGAAGACAATATGAAGAGGTATCCCCAGCTTTTCTGCGCAGTGAATATGGCCCATCGAAGGCGGATTGGCGATGATGACATCTGCAAGGAACAAGCTTTTAACATTTTCTGCATCCAATGCAGTCATCTTGGGTCCTAGTCCATCTCCGGCCTCGATGCAGCTACGCCATGTGCCTTCAAGTATGGTGGCCATTTCCTTTCGTCTCTTACTTATCTCGCCAGCCTTGATGCTTTCCATGCCGGGCAGTAAACCTGGGTTCTTCACCATGTACGCCATGAGTGCTGCCGGATCTCCCCCAATAGAGAAGAATTCGAGCCCATTGCTTTCCTTGGGCGCGTAAGTTGCGATGACATAGTACAAATATGAGGTCAGAGGTTGGTCAACTTACGACGAAATCTTTGAAGGCTGGATGTGTGCATATTCGTACACGATGGTTATGTGGAGGTGCTTGAAGTAACTTAGCTATTGGAATGAAAGGCTGCACATCGCCTCTAGAACCGCAAATTTGGATTGCAATGTGGAGTCGTGGCGGGGGCAGATTTGAGCACTGGTGTTGGGGATCTGAAGATTTTGACCTGCTTGCATTGTCTTTCCTGCTCGCTGAGTTGCGTTGCTTGTTCCTAAACCAGTATTCAAGTCGCTTCGGATTGTGATGAAAACGAACAGCAACTTGACCAGACGTGGTTACATTGCTCGAAATCTGTGACAATGGGTTATGGAAGTGCCCACGTTCCGACTGACCCGAGAAACACAAAGACATGACTGCAGAAGCTTTGAGCGATGTGATAAGGATAACATTGGTGATATTCAAAGATTTTTGCAGGAGAAATGTTCAAATAAGATAGCGCAAGATGGTTGCAGTTCGTACGAAGTATAAGGCTTGCGCAAGGGATGCATTCAGGTCCCAGTGTCGGCGACTATGGAAGCACCGGAAGGCTGACAAGGCCAGGCGACGAATGACCGAGGTGCAAATGCAGACAACGTCATTGCCTGGAGATTTGGCGCTTATTCAACTTGTTCTGTATGGCATTTTTAGGCAAGGTAATTGTTCTACCGTAAGCTATTTCATCATCGACGCATGTCATCAGAAAACCACGACATTGAGGCGACATACACACATTGGAGCACTAGCATTCCCTCTAACGGTTGCGGTTATCTGCCACTATTAGAACTCTCTCTAACTTTGACAATAAACAGCTAATGGACATGGACTTAGTGGCACACGTTTTCCATTCATGGATTTTACACGTAGGTTTTGGTCGTGTGTCAGCGTCTTGTGGTTGCTTATGAGCGAGGCAAGTGACCTATCGGTCGCCGGGAGTTCCGGAGTCAGACCGTCGGCAACGACATGATAAAAGTCTTATCAACGGAGGGTCTGTGACTATCAGAATGTGAGTGACACTAGCATCGTCATGTATCGATGATATTGAGGGGAGTGTTTTCCTTGCTGCATGCTTCTCTTATGTAAGCCAGACCCACAAATTCGCGATGCGTCGAGGGTGCATTGTTATAGAACTCCACCGCGCACCATGACGTGCTTATGAACCCTAAGTATTCGCCTCAAACAATACTGGATTCCGAGTATTTTCTCGCTGGGAATAAAGAAAGCAAGCCACAATAACATCATTTCTTTCTGGCAGAGATCAACACGAGACTTTGTTCCGGTCGGCTTGTGTAGTCCACCATTTGTAAGCGGGACGAGTTTCGGGCTTTTGCCTCGCCGTCATCAGTGCCCTGATTGGAGAATCCAAGATGGTGCGGTATTCATCAATCCACCATCGGAAGTGAATGGATCACGGCGTTCCTTCAGGCATCAGCAGGTGTAACTACGTGAAAGCAAGAAGAGAATCATCACATTTCTGATTGGAGTTGTATCGAAAACAGTGTGACGGAAACTGAGGTTGGCGGCAAACATTACAGTAATCGGCAATTGACTGTTAGTGAACCTCTGTTGAGATCATATGGCAACATCATTTAGCGGAACGGACCAAATCATCTTGTTCGCACGGGTTTTGCTTCAATTTTTTCGAATCTTCGAACGGTAGTCAGGACATTGAGAGACAGAAAGACATGTGGAATCTGGGATTGAGATCATTCAAAGTTCAGCAAGAAAGCCGCTTTTCAAAGTATTACTTTGCTGACCATCACTGCATACAATATGTTCCACACGAAGAAGCAGAACAATTGTGTTGACATTCAAAGCAGATCCGTTGATACTGCGCGAGTTCCCTACAAACCAGTGATCTGATTATCCGTATTTAAACAATCTTCGTCGTGTTCATCGCTTTTACCCATGGCTTCCAGAACTCTTCGATACCCCGCTCATAGTTCCATCCTGACCAATCGTAGTTGGTCATACCCCACGTATCGGGGAATCCCTGCACTCCAGATCTGATTCTGTACGAACCAGCGATGGCCCACATCATCCAGCTCACGCCATTGTCGATAGTAAAGTCTTTTAAACAATTTTGGAGAGTGTTATTGAAGAGAGTTTCGTCCTGAGCGCTGCCAAACTCGCTCAGAATGACTGGAGTTTCACGCACAGCTTTTGGACAGTCTCCCGTGATGTTACAAGCAGGCGGTGCTTCAATACCCAACGCATTAAACCCATTGCGGTAGAGATTAGCCTTGACAATATCACATGTTCCGGTATCGATGTCTTCGCTCATGCTGTAGAGATGTATTTCCCAGACGAGCTTGTTGGCCCACGGATGGTCGTCAAGGTTGAAATAGACAGGCTCACGCCTCGCTGCGTCGCGGATGGCCGTACACTTGTAACATGGTGCGGTGAGGATGTTCTTGCCAGTAGTTAAAGCCGAAAGGTCTTGACCATATTGCATACCTCCCCAGAGAATAAGAATATCTGGATTGGCTTCATGAATTGCATCAGCGCCAGCTGTCATATTTCCGACCAACGTGTCCCAGTTGTAATATAAGTCGGTGACGTTCCAGGATTCGCGTAATTCATTGCGAAGAGACATGCTGACTATGTTTGGGTGTGCTTTGGCCCAGTTTGCGACATAAGATAGACCACGACGCCAATGTGTGGCGTTGAAGTCGAGATCGTCAAACCAGGCGGTGCCGTCAATGTGCGAGCAACACCATTGTGCTTTTCCAGTGTGCACATCTGGACTGATGAAGATACCCTTGGTAGCCGCGATGCGCGTAATGTCGTCCCAAATCTCGAAACGAGTGGTCTGTGCGGTCCATCCAGGATTTTTTGCAATGATCTCGTTCGTGACTCTGGTGCCGTTGACGTAGCCAAGGGCGTTGACGAGGGCAACTTCCAAGGGCACATCCTTTCCTTGTCGGTCATAGATTTGATCAATCATCTCAATGGCGTATCCCATACGGATGTAATTGAAGCCGACGCTCGCAATGTCTTCGAGAATCTCATCGGCGGATGCAAACTCAAGCCCTTCTGGGATCATAGTCTCACCTGCGGAGGGAGTAAGCACATGTTGATCTTGGACTTGACAAGCAAGGAAGCTGTTCCATACCACTCATGGGCCAATTGACACCTGCCCAGGATGCTTTCTCGCCATTGCTATCGACAATGTCACGCCCGCGAGTACTGTAGGGACCATTGAACGATGGCGATGAGCTATTTGTAGCTTGTCTTCGTGCGTTATACTGGAAAGCAGCTGCGCCAGGTACTTCTGGCAAGTAACTTGCCGAGACAAAAGTCCCGGCAAGAGCCGCGGCGAGAAACAAACGTGGTCCCAACATAGCCTCAGGAAGTCACCAAGTGGAATTGAGGATGCTGCACACCGTCATGGGTACATGAGGACTTTTATAAGGCCTCGGTATATCTCATGGATTTGGCTAGTTGCAAAGAGCTTCCTTGTGCATCGGCAGGCTTGCTCGATACATGCAACTTGGATGCTGATCATTCTTGCTTTCTGGCCCGGTTGACGGATAAAAACAGGCCGAGCAAGGTCCACCTCCGCATTGCGGGGGAAAATAGGACGAGCTAGTGCTTGGCGAAGGATGCTGTTTGCGGTGAGTAGGTTTGCGGCGGAAGTCTTACGCGATTTGGAGTGATGACCTGCCCGACCAAGGCATATACCCCTTGTCTTAATGGTTGACGAGGGCCAGCCTGTTGGGCCATGCATGCAAAGACTTGCAGGTTCATAGGGGCACAGCACAGTTGACGAGGGCTTGTGCAGGGCCAGTCACGTGCCACGTGGTTCTAGCGCGTTTTCCATCGCTACGCCGCCTGCACCACTCGATACGGGCACTACCTTACTCACTGCAACACACTCAGCAATTGGCCATGGACACATTGTTAGATGGCCTGAATGATGCGCAAAAGAACGCCGTGACGAGCCCTGCGAACGTCTTGCAGGTGCTTGCCCCCCCTGGCTCAGGCAAGACGAAAACACTGACTGCACGCGTCGCGTACCACATTAACCACGAGCGACTGCAACCATGGAACATCATCGTATGCACCTTTACCATCAAGGCTGCCCGGGAGATGAAGGAGAGGATCAGAGGCTTCGTAGGCGACAAGATGGAGGCCAAGTTGATATTGGGTACTTTTCACTCAGTTGCCCGTCGCTTCTTGTTTCGATATGGCCAAGAGATTGGAATTGATAAAAATTTTGGCATTGCCGACACCAGTGATAGCGCGGCTATACTCAAACGGATCATCACTCGTTATCAATACACTATAGAGCCGAGTCATGCTCGGTCGAGGATTTCCAAGCTGAAAGCTCAAGGTAGCACAGCAGAGGATTTTCACAGGACGGCGAAAAGCCCCAACGACAACGAGTTTGCTATGATCTACGCGTCCTACCAAGAGCATCTGGCCGCTTCCAATTTGCTTGATTATGATGACCTCTTGATACGCTGCGTCGATCTACTGAAGAAATGCCCCTCGTGCGTTTCGACAATCCAAGCTGTGCTTATCGATGAATACCAAGATACCAACAACATCCAGTACGAGCTCATGCGCTTGTTAGCTCAGAAAACCAGACGCATCACAATCGTTGGGGATCCAGACCAGAGTATCTACAGCTTTCGCTCTGCCGAGATCAAGAATCTACTTCGCATGCGTATTGACTATCCAGAATCAGTCGTCATCAATTTGGAGAACAACTACCGCTCCTCCGGGTGCATTTTGAACTCGGCTATGGCCGTGATCGAGCAAGACGAGAGCCGACCACAGAAGTCACTGATTGCGACCCATGGTTTTGGTGAGCAGCCAACTCTTCGACACCTAATATCGGCAAATGTGGAGGCAAAATGGATTGTCGAGGAGATATGCCGGACAAGAACACTCAGTGCTGGGCTTCTGGACTTTAGCGATTACGCTATATTGGTGCGCTCGTCTCCGTTAACCCTTCAGATCGAACGAGCGCTGGGACAAGCTGGAGTTCCCTATCGCATGGTCGCCGGTACGAAGTTTTTCGATCGTGCAGAGATCAAGATATTACTGGATTATCTACGCGTAGTCAGCCAATCAGAGCACAACGACGCAGTTGCACGCGTGATCAATACACCGTCTCGGAAAGTCGGCGATGCCACGGTAAAAGCTCTACTGGAAGAAGCCGAGACTAGCAAGACCACGCTATGGAAGCTGGTTCTTGATATCGCCCAAGGAAGAAGAAAACCAAAAAGCAAGGTTTCTGCACCAGCACAGAAAGGCATTGAGCAGTTTGTCAATGTCATTCTAAGTTCTCGAGAAAAACTTTTCTCTGTCAAAAGTGATGTGTGCGATCTCTTTGGCCTCATAACGCACATCTCCAACAAGATATCCTTTCAGTCATATCTGAAACAGACACACAAGGAAAATTGGCAAGATCGTTGGGCGAACGTCGAAGAGCTTGTGAATCAGGCAACGCAGATGGCCACAGCCGTTGCCAACGGAGAAGAGATATCGGACGATGTCTTGCCTGTAGCAGAAGGTGTAGAACAACGAACCGACAACGCTGCCGATATCCTTTCCAAGTTTCTCGCCAATGTGACATTATCAAGTGCAGCCGATCAGGAAGGCAGCGAACAGAATCAGGTCACCATTTCTACTATCCATGCAGCCAAAGGTCTCGAGTGGCCTGTTGTCTTCATGCCTGCCATATATGATGGTTCGATTCCCCATTCACGAGCAGATGATCAGGACGAGGAGCGAAGATTGCTATATGTAGGCATGACACGTGCACAAGCGCTGCTGTACCTCAGTTGTCCCGTAAAACAATCAGGTCAGGAGCAAACGACACTTTCAAGATTTGTTTCCGACCGTAAGGTACAGAGGTTTTTCAGCGAGCGAGGTCCAGATCTGGCATTCAAGCGCAGTGTTGTCAGCGACCTAGCGCGAATCTTGCGACGAGACTGCCCCTCTGCTGCCGAGCTTGACAGTGCTCTTGGTAAATTGGAGCGACCAGAAGATGATAAATACCCGGCATCCCGAGAAGAGATTGACGGCAACGATCCAACATGGGGCATATCGTGGGATGAGAAGCGCATTGGTTCTCAACCAGGAGGTAACAGGTTCAACCAAGCCTCAAAGCGACGGAAGATTGATTCACCAGGCTCTTTCTCTGGGGAGTCCGTCTCGGTCACAATGAACAGCACGTCTGGTTTCTCTACTGCGACAACCACAATGCAGAAGATGTGCAGAGGATTCACAAGCGCTCGAGACCTGGGCGATCTGCAGGCGATGCAGCAAGAAGCGGAACGTGTCCGAACGCTGGCCAGTACTCGAGATATCCCTAATAACCAGGGAGAAGCTAAGTCAGTTGGGGCCAAGAATGTCAAACCGCGAGCGACAGGTCAAGGTGCTATCACGAGTTTCTTCAAGCGGTCAAACAGCGTATTATCAGAGCAAACAGAACGTACGGCGCCTGCAGCGGCTGCGTTTCTACAGCGCTCCCAATCGTCTATGTCGAGCAACGCACCTTTACACGACATTTCCAATGTCCAATCTTCGAGTGCACGTCCACCTCGTCCCTTTCAACCATTGTCGATAGCAGGCCACAAAGTAACGAGCCGACCGATACTCAACAAGCCGAAGAGGAGCAATGTTGGGAGGGAGACGGAGAATACACGATATGTGCTTCTTTCAAGCTCACCGACAAAGCCTGATGGAGTTGATCCACACGAGCAGGCCGAGGAAATGGATGATGAGCCCCAGAGCTCTGTACAAACAGTACGTGCTGCTACTACTTCTACTGTCGTTACTTCAGGCTCGGGCTTTCGCCCAGCTTCTACGTCTCAAATTAGTTCGATAAGTCAGGCACAGAGAAGAACGTTAGGTACCCGAAGGAGTATGCAGCCATGGAGCGTAAAGCACATTTCCATGCCCAAGCCTCGTCCATCATGAGGAGGGTATGTCTTGGAACTATCAGCACAGTTTTGCGGTAGTTAAATAGCTCTGCATGAGCGGATTTTGGGCTATCTCAGATAGAGAGACGCCCCGTTTCACATATCGATAGCCTAAATGTAGCTGATTTCATACTCGTTTTCTTCTTGTATCACACCTTTTCGACATAGGATGAAAAGCTGGGGTCGAGCCTACAGCACTGCGAAAGCACTACAATATGACACACTGCTCTCCCTGATATCCTCGACAAGACTGCTCCTCTCATATCGCAAGAATCTAAACCGACCTTTTCCTTGTCCCAATTCTTTAGCACTTTCCACAGCAGCCATGAACAAGCCAATGGGATGTCTTCCACACACAGTGTTGCCAGTTTTTCTAAGCTGGTCCAAGAACTGTCTGTGTGAACCACTCTCGACGGCGTCCATGCTCTCGCAGTCGATAGCGGCGATGCTTTCATGTATTGGGTAATCGCTTGGCACGCGCGAAGATGATTTCAGCTGAGTGGCAGCTGCACCGTCGGCAGGTTGGTAGTATGTGTAACGGAAGCGAGAGCCCCAGTGACAAAAGTCGGACGATATGACGAAGACATTCGACGGGTCAGAAAGATATGGTGCGAGAAGGGTGCCGTAGCGAGACTCCGCCGCGGCGTCAGTATTGCCAACCATGACGGGGACCAGAGAGACCGAAGACGGATCGTTTTGGAAATTGGGGTTCTTCAGCGAGAGCATCTTGTAGATATAGGGCAAGTGCATTTCTAGGCTGTGCTCATCTTCGTCGGTTCTCTTTGACATGACCTCCAGGCCCCATTCCTGCTGAATAGCCTGAACTAGGGTTGTGTCCACGGTCAGGTCGCCCAGAGGAGTGCTGTACTTGTCACAGCCCGTTGTTGCGGCGCCTGTTAGGTAGTAGTGGTGAGAGGGGCCGAGCAGAAAGACACGTTTTCTACAAGCCATTTAGAGCCATGAATCGACAAAAGTGTCATAATCGACTACGTACGCATTTGCCCAGTCGGCACTTTTGTAGGCCCAGGCAGCTGCAGGCCCAGAGTATGAGTATCCGGCATGCCTGCGTGTCCATGAGCACTCACATGCTGACTGGAGTCGTTTCATGATGCATACGGAGCAATGATAGCCCGGGCATTGGGCGTAGGTATCGAGACTTGACCCTGCTGGGAGGAGGTTGAGCCTATAGGGGTGGTCGAAGCAGGCACTGCTTCGAGCCAGCCGTCAAGTTGTCGTGAGAGAAGCTGGCCATTGTCCGTGTACCAGGAGCCAGCATGGGAGGCTTTGCGGATAATCATGGCAGCCCAAGATGTAATCTTTTTGCAGAGAGGAAGGGTGGTGGGTGGTGGTGAGCAGCAATGCGGGGCATGAGTTGGAGCTTCTTGTGATCGACGTAATGCCGTCTTCGTCCAAGACTCCGCCCGCAACCATGCACCATACGGCAGTCAAGGCCAATTAGATTAGTCCCTGCTTGTCGTCCTGCTCTGCTGCAAAGCTTAGCCTACATGTTGAATAGCTGATTAATATTGCGCACGTGACGTCGTCATGGTTGCCATAGTGTTTAAGTAACTGCATCCTGATTCGGTACAATACGCGACGCGCTCGCGACGCTTGGTCGCGTGTTCCTAGGCCGGCAACCGTTTGCATCATCAACCCCGTACCGGCTCATCTCGTCTTCACCCTCAACACACTGGCTATCAGCGCTTCCAAACAGCTGCTGCGTTCCATTCAAGACCCATCGCATACACCACTTATACACACAACACTATTTTTGAACCCATGGGCTGCAAACGCAAGCATTCGTCCAATGGCTCGCCGCTGTCCGTCTCCAGCTTTGGCACTGTCTCAACCCTCGACGCTCAATCGCCACAATTATCCTCTTTGAGTCACCATGCTACCATGGATTTGGATGCTCAGCCGCGATCTAACGCTTGGGATTTTGTGAGTGCGAGCCGAGTCAAAAGCAGTGACTGGGGCAACCGGACGTGTAAACGAGTGCGCGACAACCGACCAGACGAGCGTGCGATACATGGTACGTTCAATCGCCTAGCTGCAAAACACACGTACTCACAAAGGCTGCTTAGAGAACACGCTGAACAAACTATATTCTGCCCAACGCAATCAACGCGATATCCCAACCACAACATGTCAACCCCTACCAGTTCAGCTTCCAACTGTTGTCAATTCAAAGCCGCAAAAGTCCACTTTGCACTCTTTCTGGAAACAACTCCCTGCGCCGCCTGTACAACCCATCTTCACCGCCATTGCACAACCAGATCAAAGCGATTTGCGTTCGACTCGATGTGAGGACTGTGATACGCCCCTGCAGAGTGATAACGATAGCATGGACATAGACATGGATACAGCCTTTGAAGCTGTTGATTGTAGCCCATTTGCTTGCAGTGATTGTGGGAGGAGCGTCTGTGGGACTTGTGCTGTAGTCTTGACCACAAGACACTGCTTACAGTGCGCAACTATTAGGAGAAACTCAACAACGTGGCGGTAGACTATTTGTTTCTCTTTTCTGTTTGCGATTTGGATCATTTCGCTCGCCCATGGAGTGTATCTTCATTGGCGTTGAGCACAGCCTGATTGCCAATATGATGTATCCAACCAAACTGATTAGAGAATTAAATCTAGATTAGATGATGTCACACGGCTCCCACATAAGACAAGAGGTTACCTTTGAGTGCGATTTTAGATATATCCAAGGCCACTAGTGTCATAACGTGCTCCAGACTGACCCTGCACAACCCAGTTTAGACCATACCAGGCTGGCTGGCCTAGATTAGCCTTGTCTGACAGTATGAATACTCGTGAACCACTAGAGTAGCTCACTCGTGATACGTCTTGGGAAGAATATACTGCCTGCTTACTAGCTCTAAATAATCTATTCGCACTATAATGTACTATTTTAGCTATCTAACAGGCTAGCACTAACTATTGATAACAACATTGTCGCTGCCATATCTTCCTTGCTAGAGTGTGAGATCTTGGTGGGTGTCAGACCAATGAACAAGGTTGATGTGCGGTTTAAACTGGGCGCCGTCGATCAGAAATATAGTGTGTTTATACCCATATATTTTCATCAAGGGGCGACTAAAGTCTGAGGCTCGATTCATATTTCATGAATAGTCTTTCGATCTCTTGTGGGGCTTCATCGTTAGTCTAGCTAATAGAACTATTCCTTTGTAGTTATTAATGCTTTTACACAACCAATAGCCATCTAGACAGCCCTGTTATATACTAAAATAAAGTACTTTATCTAAAGAAAGAAAAGCGGCGCGATTGGTCTAACCGGTGGCCCGCTCGAGATATTTAAGCCAGATGCTATAGCACTATTCTATGCCCGAGATTAGATAGATGATAGTCACTCATGCCTTTCTGATTGAACTAGCCCAGTGACACATAGTGACATAGAGCTAAGATTTTGAAAACTAGCACATGTTATGCAAGCCACGTAACATGGCACACCGCAGCCATAAGCTGAAAGCTATGCCACGGAGCTAATGCACAGTAACAAGGAGGTTTTAAATTATGCGTGGAACTCACCGTCCGTGTCGTCCGTTCAACTCACCATTCGTGTGATCATGCCACTTACTCTATCCAAACTACATCGAAAATAAGATATGTGAACTGAACAGATTTACCATACTGTTTATACATCTCGCTTCATTCATCACTTCTACTTGTAACTATTCTCCTGATATCTATTAATTAGGTACAGTCTTGCTACATCCACTCAGTATCAAAGGCCTTCACTAATACCAGCGTCTTAGCAACAAACCTCTACATAGCTCTAACCATGAAGTTCAACGTCGTTATTGTTGCCATTCTCGGAGCCGTTCCTGCACTGGCAGAAAAAAAAGCTTTGTGTCCTAGAGCGGGCCAACGTGAAGTCAAAAGGGCATGCGGTGACAATGGTATCCGATTAGTATGAGCTGTTTCCCCTTGATCACACATCGCTTTGAACTGACGCATTGGCCTTGGTCTGGTGAGGGTGGAACTTGTTGCGTGTTTAGCCATCAAGACCATTCGCGGATGGTTAATGTCTGCTTCGCCGTTGAATCTACGCCATAATTCGCTACCGACTGTTAAAGAGTGGCAGTAATGTCAGCTATCGATCAGGTTGTATATAACGACAAGTTGGTGTTGAATCGAGATCTTAGAGATAGATGAAATTGATTAGTCAGTACACAATAGAATGAGTTGGTCTGATCTAGATTGTGAATTGGTTCTCAATTTCTCGGTTTGACCCGGTGGCTTTTCTGGTGATTTGGTGCCGAAGAGGCTTCCACCAGTTTTCATCAGGTTTGTCTACTCGAACTTCCAGTGGTTATAGTAATTTTCTCAACCTATTTTCGGCCGATACGTGGCTTGGATAAATCCTAGTGCAACAACGCTGAACCAAATTTTATCCATTATAGTCCCGCTTTCTTTTCTTGGCATTGTTTAGTAAGTTTTGTTAAGCCTTTCTATAGGTTTGAGTATAAAACAACTATCGATCGGATATCTAGGTAGCAGATAGATAAATCAAGACTAGAAGAATTACGAGAAAGCTGCTCTGATGATTTTTCACTATATAACGGAACCCATTGGCGAACGCGCCATGCTAGCTATTACCCTTGTTGTGAGTATATATTGTTGGAGATCTAAGTTAGTCAGCTGATCTCAGGTCTCCGACAGAAGCCAGGCGCTCGGTCACAGCTGGATTTCATCACTAGTCGGCCACCGACTATAAAACAAGACTGTAATTATCGATTGACCGATGAATAGCTATTATGTTAGTTAATAGATATCTATTAGGTTTAAGATTAGGTAGGCTATTACTTAGTAGATGTTAAAGAGTGACGTTACTTCATATATATATATATCAGAAGTAGATCGCTAGACCTGATCGAAGCATTCGGCAGGTAGATACTAGGGGAGAGGAGATCAAGTAATAATAAAACTGTGATCTAATTGACTGTCTAGCTTACCTGATAATTGCCTGTCCAGTCGCCTGTTAGGCATCCTCTGGTTGTACCTACTTAGCTGAACTACTGCTATATATTTGCCTATATCAGATTCTAGAAGAATCTGCCAAGTATTAGCTTGCGTAATCTTGAGTGTAATAGATATCTATTAATTAATTAAACAGCTATTAATTAGTTAATCGATCTATTATACTTAGGCTGGTGAGTAGGGACAGGGTATACTATGGTTAGGTTGGTGTTAGTTCGGTAGTAGTCTAAGCTTGGTGTAAGGACTCTTGCCAAAAGGCTCACCCAGCTGCTGCTTTCCTTCTCCTTTTGCCTTCCCCTTCCTTACCTTTCCCTACATTTGCTTGGTTTGTTTTGCCTTTGGCTTTGTTAATCGTAGCTTGCTCCTTCCTCTGCTTACCGCTGCTTGCCTTAGCCGCCGCCGCCGCCGCCGCTTGACCAGCTACAGCCAGGAAGCAGCGTAGCTAGTAAGCTACTAGCGATTTACCTGTCTAATAAGCTGTTACTATTTATTTGTTAGCCGATCTCTTTAGTATATTACCATAAGAGATTATCTGTAGTTAGCTTCTTGTCTGCTATTTTCGTACCTTTAATAAACAGTCTTTTCTCAACTGCTGGCCAATCACTGCGGGAAATCGCCCTCATACTTAGGTAGGTATTTGTCAAAGAGGGTGAGCGCTACTTGATATATATATCAGAGGTAGCGTTGATCGATAGGTCCAAGCATTCGGCAGGTAGATGCTAGGGGAGAGGAGATAGGACAAGTGGGTAGAAACTGTGATTGATTGTCTAACCAGTAGACCATGTGGTTGTCTCTGTGGTCGCCTCTGGTTCTATCTACTTAGCTGAACTACTACTATATATATTTGGCTAATAGCTATAGATTACGTAGCATACGCGTAATCTATATCTATTTCTTACAGTGCTAAGACGGTTCTGTTACACTAGTAGTAAGAAGATAGCGATCGCGAGGGTGTAGCGATCTTAGACAGTTGGTGGTAAAATCCGGGTATGATAGAGCACCCGGATTCTGTCAGATACCCTGAGATCAGCTGACTAGCTTAGATCTCTAACACTAGTAGGAAAGTACAATTTGAGTTAACCATAACAAATGTAATAATAAAGTCTAACCTATTCTTATATCTATTGCCTTTGGTGCTACATCTAGCTAAGCCCTTGACATCTCAGATGTCCTGTCTTGGCGAGATGCCACATCACGTGGTCAGCGCTCCCGTGCCCACCCAAGGTGGAGCCGCCAATACGTCTCCCTCATGCAAGGTCATCATATTTCCTTTGTCCCCTTGCAGTTCCTTTGACCTGTTTACCTGTCCGAGGCCAATCTTTTTTGTTTATAACAATACTTTTCTAATTCTTAGCGGTATCTATCTTACTTCTATCTATTTCTTAGTATCTAAAAATAAATAGAGGTAGAGTAGGTATCGCTAAGACTAGATATCATAATTAGATTAGTGTAAGGGGCGGGCTCTACTGAACCGAGCGTACGACTACCTACGCCATCCCTGTGACCAAAAATGTTGCACAAGACTACAAGCTTGTCTTATAGTCTTGGTAGTGTAACGGCACAGGCAAGATCTGTTCGGATCAGTATCGGTTGGAAGTGTCAC